>PVJA010038991.1:0-19432 GCA_004027025.1 Myocastor coypus | reverse complement strand
CCAGGGTTCGAACTCACGACCTTGCACTTGCCCAGCAGGCACTTGTGCCTCGGAGCTATCTCCCCAGCCCCAAGAACCAACATCTTCTATTTCAGGTTTATAATCAGACTTCTTGTTTTTCTTTGTCTTCCTCACTGTCCTCCTTTTCTTGAGCCTCATTGTCACACACCTCTTTATCTTGTTCTTTCTCCACAAAAGAGTAATGGGATAATCAATGCACTGTGAATGCTTCTTCACAATCTCTTTTACTCTTCTTTCTTCCAAGTACTCAGTTTGGTCTTCTTTCAGATGTAAAATAACCTTTGTTCCATGGCCCTTAGATTCACCAGTCACTTTCCCCGGGACCAGGTAGGCAGAGTAGAAACCAAATTGGCCAGGCATGGAGATGTCAGTTCCTGCTTCCAAATCCTCCATGAAGGCTTTGGTCTGTGACTTGCCTATGATAACAAGGTTACTGATCAGGTTGGCCTTGGTCATTCTAGTCCCAGTATCCATGACGGTGAAGGTGTGATTGTGCTTGTTTTGAATGAGGTTAATGTGAAGCTCCTTGCCAGAATCAAGCTTGCTGGGGTCTGTCAGACTTTTATACCTGATTTTTTCAAAACATCAGATAAATTTGAAATCAACTCCCTAAGGAAAATTCTCTTTATTTGAGGAAGAGTTGTTGATGATCAGGGGCATCAACTGTGCAATTTCTGTCTGGAAGGCGAAGGTCTCCACTTCCTTCTCCGTGGGCTGGTCCTGAGTCTTGGTCTCCCCTGGCATCTTGGCTGAGTGATGTCACAACCGACACAGTTACCTCTTCTAGATGCTGAAGCAACTTAAACCCAATTCTGTATATAATTTGCAGCTACAAAAATATCACTTTTGCCAGCATATTTTAATAGCTACTATGTCCCTATAAAAGTTAGCAACAATTTTTATCTCTTATCACAGTTTTAAAAGGTCCTTTACAGCAAAAGAGTGTTAAGAATGTTGTACCCCTACCGCAGTTATTGAATGATGAAACCATGCATAAATAATAGGGATTGTAAGTTAGTGGGTTTCTAACTTGATTATACACCAGAACCACAAACCTGAACAGACCCTTTGTGTCTGGATTGGCAGATAGAGAACAGTGACAGTAATATTTCATAATTGCTAAGACTCAGTCATAAGAGGAAATACAGTCATGATGTACAAAATCCAAATAGGTCCTTAGCAATGCCCATATCATTGTATTTGTGTATTTGCATAATTTTCTCTTCTAAATTCTATTAGATTTGACTTAATGAACTTAGTGAATTATTGTTAAAATATTAATTTCTGGTTCCTCCTTTCAGAATTTTGGATTTGAGAGCTGTTAGGTGGACGCTGACGAATCATATATAATACCTACTCAGGCAATGATATGTTTATTTTTGTGGTACTGTGCATTAAACTCAGAGCTCTGCGCTTGCCATACAAGCATTTATTCTACTGAGCTAACTCTGCGGCTCAAGCAGTTATGGTATTCTCTAGTGATAAAACATTGTGAGAGCATTGTGTTAGAGCATCACAAGATAACTGCAAAAAAACAAGCATGTTACACAGGGTGCTGAAGAGAGAAGGTTTATGTAGTCAAAATATCCAACTATTTGCACAGTATTCTGATGAAAAGTCAACTCCTCAACATATCTTAAGGAAAATGCAATCGTAGAACATTGTGTATCATTTTCTCTGACTCACCTTCATCAGCGACTTTTTTCTTTTTATTAATTCTGTACTAATTCCAGTCAAGTATTATGTGATATAATGAACTGGATTATGTGTATTTTGTGATATAATACACCTGTATGAATACAAAATTAATCAAAATTCCTGTTTTTAAAATAGACAACCTTAATGTCAACATCATTTACAAAGGAGAATCTCACAAAATCTATTTGTTACAAGTATTGTATATTGTGTATGCTACACTATCATTTTCTTATTTAAACTTTAGAGCAATGCTACTATCAGTATATTATTTTGAAATAAGAGAACTCAGATTTAAATTTAATTACTGTCATCACATTGTGTTTTGTGATAGAACACAATAAGAGCTAAAGGTTAGATTTTCTAGTGCCAAAAATTTTTAAAATAAGAATGGAGCAGTGAGGTGGCTGCAGTGCTGGACGCTGGGCTCAGTGATGTGTTCCCCAGCCCAGCAGTACCTGGCCCCTCAGCTGCTCCTAGGTTATGTGCTTCTTTCTCACCTTGGCCCAGTATGGTGAAACAAGACTTAACAAGGAAACGTACTTCAAAGACCAGGTGTCGACAAACCACTTTCTGAGACTGGGTTCACATGGGCAGCTGCAGCCAGGAGATTTTTGAAAAACGTGCTTTCACCCATGTGTTGTCCAACAACCTCTCCAGGACAAGATAGACTACCCATGGGACCTTGGAGATCAGTAACTTTTGCAAAGGCATGACAATAATGTATTATTCAATAATGTATGATTTCGTTAAAGGAGGTGCGGGGCTGCAGAAGGCAAGCCGCTGAGTGAGCTGCGGGCCACAGCCAAGGCCGAGGGGAAGGAGCGCCTGGTGTTCTCGCCTACCGGAGAACAGACGCTGGACCAGGTAAAAATGTGTGGAAAAGATTTCTTTGTCAACTAATCTTAGCAGAAGCAGGTCAGAAAGAACTGCTTTCCTCAGAAGTCCCAGGCAACTGTCTGGAATCTTCGGCAGAAGTATTTCCTTTGGGAAAAAAACTGCAGCCCTGAGTGGCACTTGGCCTGCAGCCATCCAGGACTGGCAGCTAGCTTCCTGGTGGTGAGCCATGGTGCCTACAAGAGAAGCCTGTTTGGCTACCTTCTGACCCACCTGAAAGGCTCCTTGCTGGACACTCTGCACAGATCGGAAATTGTGGCTGTCAGCCCCAACACTGGAACCAGCCTGTTCATTGTAGACTTCGAGGAGGGAGGAGAACCTGAGGTCCGCTGTGAGTTTATGAGCCCGCGGGAATGCCTCAATGGAGGCACCTGAGGATGCTGTGCCCAGCCGGGTCCGAATGGGAGCAGCTGAGGTCTGCAGGGAGCACCCTTGGCTTGCTTCAGTTCTGTCCTCTGCTGTGCTGATTTGGAAGTAGGGAAAAATGATCCTATAAACCTCGATCGCAGACAGCAATAGAGAGCCATTTTGTATCTATTTAATTTGCACAAGTGCTGTTGGCCTTATCCAGAGTAATTTTACTACCCTACTTGTTCACATCTCTGCATTATAAGTAGACTGGGGAGCTTAACACTGCAGTTGGGGACTGATCACCTTGTCACTGTGTATTTCCCCAGTTTGAAATGTTGATGTATTTTTTAATGCTTGATATATATATATATATATATTTCACTCTTGGTAAAATACTGTATGCGTCTTGCATCTTATCCAGTGCTTCATAAAAGGAGCTCCTTGTAATTGACACTGAATACTTATAGCAATTGTGTTATACTTAAAATTTTCATTAAAGGAAATATCCTCCTTATCATAAGTTATTGGAAGTGAAATGATATAAAAACACTAAATGTTTTATGCAGAAGAAATAAAATAAAATAAGCCTACAACTGAATAAATTGAGGTTATGTGAAGAGATAGCGGTATTAGGTTATTTATATGAATTTATATAATGTACAATTCTTTTTTATCGCATCATAAGTATTCACAGTTTTTTTTTTTTACAAAGAAAAGTGGTCCAAAATAAGCACAAATATTTCATTTTATGGTCATAGTAAGAAGGAATATTGGCTGCAGCAATTAAGACCCTAATCATTTAAAATTCTTAGATACACATGATTCTACTTTCAGATAATTTTCAACATAAATGTATCCCACTGTTCTGGATTTGATGAAAAATAGAGTGGTTGGGTCAATCTGAACATGAAGAACCCTTGTGATTAGTTTGGCTAACAGAAAATAATGGAAACAATGTTACATGATTTCTCAGTCTCAGTCAGAAAAGGAAATAGGGTATGGTACACAAACAATAAAAAATTGTTCTCAATAATGCCCTCATCTCTGTATTTATGTCTTTTTAAAATCTCCTCTGTGGTCCATTGGATGTGACATGTGAGATGAAGAGAGTGTGACAACCATGATACGATGTGATACTCACTGCAAAGTTACAAATGACTGAGATTTCTAGTATTATTGGGAGTCTCTACTGCTTCACGACATATATGGTTTGATGATGTAAACTACCTAGTTGTAGAGAAACTGGATAACTTTCGTCTATCAGTAAATACAAGGTCCCAGTATAACTGAGCAACTAAATCAAGAACAGCAATGTGGAATAGAAAACCCATGGTTGATGCCTCTCATTTTTGTCTTCTAAATATGTACCGCTCCTAATATTTTGTCAATTATTATACTATCTTTAAAATAAATTAAAACAAGGAAGGAAAAAATTTCTTGAAATCGAGCACCAATATTCAATAATTTCCCAAATTTTGTATAACTATATCCATTAATCTGAACAACAGATTTGAAAATAAAAACAGATAACTACCATTGCTATTCATGTTTTGAAAATGTAACATATACGTTGTTGTATGATACTGTGTTTCTCTCTTTTCTTTTTGTTTTTGTATCTGTTTTTACTCTTCAAAATAAAATGCAAAAAAATAATTATACAGCTTTAAGATAAAAAAAAAGTTTCCGATACAGGAGTCTGTTTCTATATTGAGTCCTACCAGTAACTAATGAGCAAGCTTAGGAAAAGAAACATCCCCAAAAGTCGGGAACAACAAAATTCACATGATTCCTGGTTAACACTTGAACCTCAGAGGACACAGCTAAGTCAAACTCACATTTCTAACACAGCTGGAATGTGAGGAAATAGATGTTGTTTCACTCCTGGAAATTTTGGGATAATTTGTTAGCCAACAAGAGAAAAGTGGTAAACAACTTCCACCTGGTTCTCCAGAATGTTTGATTTTAAAAAGTAGCTAACTCTCAAGGAGGATTATAATAATTCATGTACAGGTACTTTGACTGACAGCACATCAAAGGTCCTGATAGGCTACAGATACAAACTTCAGAAATATCATAGAGCAAGTCTTTGAGCAATTCCAGATGGCAGGATTTACTTAGGTGCCTTAGTAGATGACACCTTGCAAGACAGTCATGATTTATTTCCACCAAACCTTGCCTAACTTGCCAATTTCTAAGTAGAACAAATGATTATTACTTTTTATGCCAGGAAATTGGAGGTCATTTGTTATGAAGCAATAACAACTAAAACATGGAAAGCTGTAAAACTTTTGTGTACATTTAGTGTCTCTGCTTTATAATTAAAAACATAAACTGAAATCCAGCAAAACAATGGAAAAACTAAAAATTCGTTCTGAAAATTAATTTACCTAGAATGTAACAATGCTATCAAGCAGTTATACTGAGAAATATAAATTTACAATTAGGTTTTATGGTGCATTTTTAAAAAGTCTTCAAAATTATGCTCCATATCTCTAATATTAGGTCCCACTGCTCCACTTATGATTTCCTGAAGCCTAATAGGTTTAATACTTTTTTTCTGATGAACAATTCATTAGGTTTTGTTAACTTAGAACATATTAAATAGGAGTAATCAACTGCAATCTTAACAACAATTTTTATAGTCTCATTAAATAAAGTACATTGAACTTCACTTGTTGAAAGCACACAACTGGTTTTTCTTTAAACTAATATCTCAACTAATATAGCAAATATTTCCATTGTCTCCATGCCGTGTTAAAACCTAACCTTTCTGGAGACATCACTTCAATACGTCACCAAACTACTTGTATTTTTTGTTTGTTTGTTTGTTTGTTTGTTTTCATGAATAGATTAGTTACAGTTTTATTTTTTTAAGAGAAAAATAGGATCTGAAGGGTACAATAGATAATGGGAGAAGGGAATGAAATTATTGAAAAATCAAGTTACTGAGTTGAGGTGAAGGACAAGAGAGGGAGTGAGGGAAGGGATTTACCTACATACGTAAGCAGGGTGGTGTGGACAGCTGTGCTGTGCGTTTTCGCTGGTCTATGGAAAGACGCAGTTAATGCTTTCATTTACTTTATCTCCTTCTTTCAATTTGTACTTGTTTTCTTCCCAATCTATTTTCTTTCCCTCTAAATTAACCATTTTTAAATCAACAATGTATTTATAGTTAATATTGGTTTTACTTGATCTGTGGCTTATCACACTGATCTTACGACACTGTTTATTAGCAGGTATGTGATATATATGTATGTATATATATACAAATATGTATGATATATCACACACACACACATATATATATATATATATATATATATATATATATATATATATATGATATTTCACTTGCCCATTTATCAGATGATGAAAATTTGAAGCAGTCTCATTTGACTATTGTAAAAGCACTCTGGACTGGAGAGATTGCCCAGCACCATAAGTGCCTCCTGACTGGCAAGCCTAAGGTCCAGAGTTCAAACCTCAGCACACACAAACACATGCACATGCACACACACATGCACACACACACACACACACACCCACACACACACACACACTGAAGAATTCACTATTAACACTTGTGTAGTCTTTGCGCCTACATTTGTTTTCATGTATCCTAAGTTAATGCCTGCCTCATTACAAAATTCTAGCAGTACATTTGTTACATTTTTAACTACTACGCTATTTTCTAATTCATTTAAGTTTCCCCAGCAATACATGAAGAGCCCAGTGTCTATTTCCTCACTAATGACACTTACTTAGTAAACTAAAGTAGTTTTTTGTACATTTCTTAAGAACTCTTAATTAAATGATCATGTAATCTCCAATTAAAGACAATGAACTAATTATATTTCAATCCCCAACAATTTACTTATTTAGCCTTATTAAATGCCTGTAGGATGTAAGAGGTTATTGATAGAAAGGATAAGAAAAATTTTTCTGTAGAGACTTTTTGAAGTGGGAAGTCATCATCCTTCTATCATTACAAAGTTAGGTTAGTTTTTCTTTTTTACTTTTTGAAAAAAAAATCTGTTATTTATTTATTTGGTATAGGGTCTCATTACAGAGCTCATACTCCTAATGATCTTGCTGTTTCAGCCTCCTCAGTACTGGGATTATGGGTGTACACCACCATGCCTGCTTTCCATGGCCAACTTGACATGGGGCTGGCAGAGCATATGATGCCAGGGATTGAAACCAGGTCCTTATACTTGCCGGGCAGGTACTTAGACCATCAAGCTATCTCCTCAGCCCAGATGTAGTTTTTATACTTACGTTGTTTCTTTAGTATGTGAATAATTTTAACAACTAAATAATCCAGTATTTCACTGTCTTAAATAATTTAGATTTTATCTTTCTTTAAATCATATTTTGGTGCTTTCCGGATAGTTACTTGGAGAGTGACTTGATTGCTTTGAGTTTGTTTTGAATGATTTACTGACTGTGTTGAGTATAAAATGTTAGCATAGTTGTTTTAAAAAGTATGATCCTTGGGGCCCGGCAGGATGGCTCAGTGGTCTAAAGCGCCTGCTTAGGAAAACTTAGGCGGCTGCAGGGACCATGGTTTGATTCCCGGTACCACATGCTGCGCCAGCCCTGCCCTCAGGGCAGGCTGAGCCAGCCATAAAAACAAATAAGTAAACAAACAAACAAAAGTTCTGAAACAAGAAAAAAAATCTAAAAAAAATTTAAAAAATAAAAAGTATGATTGTACCAGAGTCTGTACTAGGTTCTCCTGGATTCAACAAATACTCTTTGTCTTGGCTGATTAGAATTTGAATATTTCCTAAATTTCCATTCTAGGATAATTTTATTTACAGAATTGTGACCACTTGTATTTTATCTTGCACTTCCAACATATGATGTTCACCAACAGACCCTTATGGACATATGTTCTGATTTTGAAGATCCTATTTTGTATAGTTCCTTCTTTCTAAAATCTTTACAAACTCCAGTGATTAGCCATGGTGTACTTCGAGTTCCTTCAACCCATCACTAGTGTTGTGTTCTACCTGGATTTCTCCATCCTGTGGCAAGGCTAGAGAGAGATTCTTACAGGAAGAAAGATGCTGTAAAAATGGACATTACCTCTGTCTACTATCTGAGTAGGACTATTCTGTAATTTCTTTCAAAATTGTAGTTATTAAAAAAAATTGTAGTTATTTCTGGAAACTCAGTGGATAACTTCTTCCCCAAATAAATTATGATAAGTGGAATAAAGTCTTTTATTAATGTTTTTATATAATCTAAAAATGTTAGACATTTGCCTATCAATTATTTTTAAAGTCTTTCATTTATTTTATCATTATTTTAATAAGTTTATTTCTTATTTTAGCTAGTATCATTGCACAAACCATCACTTAAATGAAAAATATTCATTTTATGTGTGAATTAAGCAATTATCATGAGTATCTTTTGAGGAAAGGGGAACTACTATTAAGTGCAAGAGAAGTTGGTTCACAATATTAAGAAGACAATATTTGGACATGAGTGGAATTATGAAATATATAATCTATAGTACTTGGTGCTATAATTTCCGAATACTAGTTAATAATAAATGTATCCAGATGATAGCATCCTAGGCATATTATGAGCTCAATATGCTGCAACACTTGTGCAAAATACATAGCTGAATATATATATCAGCCTAATATTTTTTAACTTTACTCAGATTCTTAAAAGGCAAGGAACAACTGAAGAAGGTATAAGTTGGCCCCATTAAGCTTAATTTTTGACTGTGCAATGCAAGCAAAAATATAGACATAGCTTGACTTGCTCTATTTCTGTCATTAAGTCACAGAATGATGCTATCAATACATTTGTCAGTACCTGAACATCACTGCTCTAAGTCACAAGACAGTTCTATAAATGGAAGTATTCTAACACGTTTAACAGATTAATCCTACAGAATGGAATGTTTTGACAGGACTCTGATCTCACACTGGCAGAGCTCTAGAGACATTTCCTCTCAAAATGGCAAACCATTATCCTGTCTCCATATCTGGTACTAATGACAATTTTTGTCATGTCAAATGATTAATAAAATAAATATGGAAAAGAAAGAAGCACTCTAGCTGCCCTACTTGATGATTCAATTCACAAGAAAGTAAGGTCAATATAAAGATATCTGGGCCTTTATTTCAAAAATTCTTTATTCTTCCAATAATTTTTGGATTCGCCAAAAGCAGACATTAGGAACCTTTACAAAAGTGAAATTGCTATCTTCAGGCAGTCAGCAGTAGAACTTGTGATTCTGCCAGTGTGGCTAATGCTATTGACACTTATTGTAGACAGTAGTGAAATATGGGGTTTTATGAGTCTGAACATTAGCATAGTGTCACTTTGCTTGATGTCTGGGGCAGTGTCAACTTGGATTAAAAAGTATAAGTCACAAGGCAAAAAACATACTTAATCATGTCATTAAGACTCATGATTTATTTCAGGGTTCTGTTATAGCAGAAAGCTTACCAATGACAAATTATGTTAAATCCCACTGAGAAGTTAGTATGTGAGCACCAGAGGAAATTTTCCAAGAGTACTGTATTTCTTCCTACCTTTCTACATTAAACTTCACAAAGTCCTCAGACGTCTAGAACCATAAATGACACTGTAGAGCTTCTTTACACAAAAACCACACATAATTATATACAGGATACTAAAGCAAACCTTCACCATCATTTTATTCTAAGTGCTTTATTCATTCTAAAAATATTTATAGTACTTATTGCTTCTATAAAAATAACTATAGCCCCTAGCTTATCAAAATGTTTTCAGTGAGTTCTATTAGCCTATTCCACAGCAAAGACCATACGAAGATTAAAAAAAAATTAAAAACTAGCCAAACAATTGAAAAAAAAAAAAAAAACCTTCTGGAAAAGAGAATGAGCAATCTTTGAGACTAGAGCAGCAAAACTGTCAGAAGGTCTTAGTAGAAGAACTGCAAAAATTATTGTCATGTACTAATGAAGAGAAGAAAATCCCTGGGCAAATATAATTCAGCTCCTAGTGCATCTCTACTGGTCTACAGAAAGAAGCAGTTAGCACTTTAATTTGTTTTGTCTCCTTTTTGTCAATTATTTCTCCTTTTTGCCTTCTTAATTTCTTATACCTTTCTTTTTTATTTCTTCTTCCATTTTTACATGCATACATCTCGTAATATGAGCAACTGGTTGGAAGATAACACTGTATAACAACAAATACTGTGAAATTCATATAACTCTATTAAGTGAAAATCTATATCGCTTACATTTTTTCTGTTTTCATTCTAATTTGTATTCCCTTTAAAAAAAAAAAAAAGTTCCCCTCTTTTGGATAATATGATTTTATTAGCATTATTATACATTTCTTTGATTTTTTTCAGGTGTCTAGAGAACAGAAAGAATTAAATATATAATTAGGCTGTGATCAAGTAATATCTATGCAGTAAAATAGAACTTCATTTCTATTATTTTAATACCTTCCAAACTAGATTTTCTTCACCTTTAGTTATACTATTTGCAAAAGACAAACACCAGGCTTTGAGATTATTAAAAGATGTCAAATATAATACAAAAATGACATAGGTAAATTCTTTGGAAGGTGACTAATATCCAGTTTATAGTTTCGTGCTATGGCTTGTGTCTAGGTGTCCCTGCAAAGCCTCAAGCAGTCTTGTGGAGGCTTCTGGAATTTGTGATTGATTATTGTGGGTGTGGGTGATGCACCTCCCCTGAGGCAAATAATTTGCATTTCAATGTAATGAAGGAAGAAAAGTTAGCTGATTGACTACTGCTACTCTTTCCTTCCTTTGCTCTTGCTCTTTGCTGCCACCATGAAAGAGTGTCCTCTGCCATGTGCCACTCTGCCTTGGAGCTAGCTGCGTATGGACTGAAACCTCCAGTAACCATGAGCTAAATAAACCTTTCCTTCTCTAATTTGAGTGTTGGGTGTTTGTCCAAGCAATGAGAGAAGTGTAACTAAGACTCATGGAAATAAATCATAATGACTCTTAAATATTATTCAAAGTTATCTACTTCTTTTTTAAGATTTTTTTATTTTATTTATTTATTTATTTTTTCTTGTTTCAGAACCTTTGTTCACTCATTTTCATGGCCGGCTCACCCCACCCTGGGTGAGGGCAGGACTGGCGCAGCATGTGGTGCCGGGGATCGAACCGCGGTCCCTGAAGCCGCCCAAGCTTTCCCAAGCAGGTGCTTTAGACCACTGAACCATCCCGCCGGGCCCCCAAAGTTATCTACTCTAGTTAACTTCATGAAGCATGACTAAAGCTCCAAAACCTTGAAAAGTTGGCATGAAATACATACAGAAATACAAACATTAAAAATGCAAAATCCAATGACATTTCAAACTTTAGATTATATTGGAGGAGGGAAAATAATCTAATAACAACAAAAGTATATAGTCAGATATTCACAAAGGAATGATTGTTTAATATACTATTTTATTTGATATTAAAGTGAAAATGATGTCAAAGTGATTATAATTTAAATGATTATTTCTCAAGTTCCTACCATATGCCGTGCATATTACTAAATATTTATTCACTTTAGTGAAGAGGAGATTTGCAACTCTATGAAGTGAATTTAATTATCTTGCCCAACCTAGAGTTGAGCAGACCAAGAGTTTGATGTACTGAGCAGTAACTCAGTCTGAGTTCAGCCCCTACCGACTAGGACTTGATGTGATCCTACCTCCTTCACTTTTTGTTTTGGGGACAGAGATTATTTTAAACTATAAATTGAAACAAAAATACATAAGCCACACGTTGTATAACATTTGCATTCACTCTTTGTGGTTCATTTATGCAAAGTACAGTTTAACTTAAAGTTAAAAAACCTTTGCACTACAAAAGATAGTTGCTTTCAACTAAACTAAGTACCTCAGCCTATAGAAGAGAAAAATTAAAAGTTGCATACTACAAGTGATTCAAGCAAGTCAAACACAAACTATGTTAATAGCTACATCAGACAACTGTACCTATTAAAAATACATGGCACTATTTCAGTGCAAATGACGAGAAAGATGTTTTCTAAACTTGTTATTTTACTTGGGTCACCATTAAAAAGCAGTAATTGTTAAGTTAAGAAAATAATACAGGGCTGGAGAGATAGCTAAGCCTTCTAAGAGCCTTCCTGGCAAGCTAGGACCCAGATTTGATTCCAGGTACCTTATACTTTGCTGAACATGGAACCCTGGGTGCATCATGCAGGCCACCAAAACTAGGAGTGGTGGTGCATGCCTATAAACCTAGTTCTGGTGAGGCTGAAACAGGAAGATCACAATGAGTATGAGCTTCATAGCGAGACATACCAAATATATAAAGATTTTAAAATTAAAAAAGTATTTACTCAGTATAGTCAATATCAATACATATAAGTACACCAAGAAAAGAATTTTTATCATTAGTCCATTTATTAATTGCAAGACTTCACTAAATATTTATGAACACTAACTCCTCTAGTTGTGCTAAAAAGAAAGAGGACTTGCTATCATATACATTTCTCAATAAATGCAATTTTTTATAAAATAGATTAACGTGCCTGTCCCTAAGAATACAGAAAAACATGTAAAATTACAGTAAAAATCAAAAAAATTATACTAGTAATTGCAAGTCAGTATGTTATTGATTTAGAGAAGAAAAATACTTGAAAACAAGACAATAATGAAAAGAATAAAGAGTATAAAAATTTATTAATATAAATGAAGAAAGCATTAGCCAAAGGTGACACTGTAGATGTCACCATAAGGTGTACAACTATTTCTCTTTACTTAGAGCTACAAGACATAAAACACTGGGAAGAAAAAAGAACCAAGATCTTTAGACTGCAAATGACAACATATGCATGCAGTGGAATAATGCAAAGTGGTGAGGAATAAATGCAAGAGACACTCAAAGAAATCATGAATGTATACATTTACCTGCCTTGCGATGATTTTACTTCAGAGAAGAAGGTGAAACACACATGGAAGGATCCATCTTCTGGGTAAATTTAAGCACAGAAACTCTGTGAGGAAGAGAAATCAATGGCAAGGCCAATGAGGTGTAGATATTAAGATTTATTGAGTAGAAAAGTCAAGTTAGGTCCATATAGTATTGGTTTTTGTTGTTGTTGTTTTTGTTTTTGTACAGGATCTCACTAGTAACTCATAGTGATTCTCCTGTTTCCTGCTTCCCAAGTGCTGGGATTACAGGCACATGCCACCATGCCCAGACTCCATTGCTGGCTCAGCGTGCTCCAGAGTAGGACTTGCACGGCGGGTGGGGCCAGGAACTGAACCCCGGTCCCTGTGCTTCCCTAAGCAAGTGCTTAGTCTGCTGAGCTACATCGCCGGCCCTCATATACTATTGTTAATTGAGCCTTGGTTCCATTGTCATACTTGTCATAGGACTGTGTAGTGAATATAAATATAGGTCCATTTACTAAAAGCTAATGTAAATAAGCACAAACATTTACATTTCAGAGAATAAGGTCAAAATATGCTCAATCTATGAAGTACTGAAGAAAATTTATGAATGTGCTTATAAATAAGCACAAACATTTACATTTCAGAGAATAAGGTCAAAATATGCTCAATCTATGAAGTACTGAAGAAAATTTATGAATTAATTAATTCAGATTTTCCTATTTTTGTGTTTAAATAAATCATTTAAGTAGTTTTTTTTCTTTATTAGTACAAATGAAATGAATTTCTAATTAATTTACTTGAGTTTTTATTGCTTTCTATTCCATAGCAAAGCACTATGGTGAGTCAACACTTTAATGCAAACTTTCCTTTAATTAGATCATTTTTTCCTTTAATGAGAGCGAAATTAAAATTTGGCTTCAAGAACTACCTAAGTTGATATGTTGATGGTTTGATGGTTCATAATTTTATACATTAAATGACCACATGCTTTGGCCAGGAAATTATATAGCAAGGGGCAATTATAATATTTAAAAATAATTTACTACTCTGCTTTCTGCTTCTTCTAACTGCTAGGTAGAAAACAATGAAACTGTGCACACATAAATGTATAGATTACCACAATTATCATATATATATATATATATATATATATATATATAATAGTATATCAAAAGTAGTATATACATATTATATATAATAGTACATTGAAAATAGTAGATAAGTACTGAAGCATCAAAGTTCATAAATACTTCATGAGAATCTACACAGTATCACTACAGTTCTGATGTAATAGGTATCTACTTAAATCTCACTATGGACATAAAGAAAGAGCTATAAACTGTACAATGTGCAGGTTAGTTGGCAAATTTATGAAACTGAAAACCTAGACTCCTGAGGAAACAATTACACTGTAGGATGGGACTCTGTTCCCAATAAAGCACAAATGAGGCAGATTGCTAATGAAGTCCACTGAGGGCAGCAAATCTCATCGTTATTCAGAAATGAAATGGAAATGTGGAGTAAAAGATCAAAACTCCAGTACCGTGAAGGACAAAGCAACTGTTGTTGCCAAAGGACAAATTCTGAGCAGGAGATTCAATGCTGGATGAGAATAACTTCATCAGCCAGAAACATAGACAGGTTTGGAAAAACTGAACGTGTTCAACCATACTCTACTGAATGTGCATATGAAATTCCTTAAATATATTCCAATATTATGATTATTAAATGAATACTATGAGCTTTGTGCTAAGAGGTCTGATTTCACATTCTCCATTGTGTTCTAAGCTTCTGAGCTTCCACTATTCTTGTTCATCTAAGAAAGTTTCTACATCCTTCAGCTGAAGTATATTTTTTAGTTTTCATGGTAACATTAAGCATCATTGTTGACCTATGTTGACCAAGTATGTTGACCACACTTGTACATTTTACCCAATGTTTTATTATTCAAGTGAAAATTAAATAATTTTTGAATGCTGTTTAGACATCACAGATTGAACAGAAATGTAGAGGTATAATCTTTCTTCTATTTCTTTATAACAAATCCTACTTTCATTTCTTATTCCAGAATCTCTAGAAAGTATAGCAAAGAAGCGAACCACATAATCATTGAACTCATTGAACAGTTTATTCTATAGTCTTACCTACGGTTACTCATTTTCAACACAAAGAGATATTATATAAATGCACATCTAATTTTTCTACAACTTTAATCATTAAAAAGACAGTTTTTGCCACATTTTCTCAAGATAGGATTTACAGAGATGAATATTTTTGAAAGAGTTAGACCAAGATTACCTAGATATATTTCCTCAAATGCAGTTGAATCATTAGGAATGTTTTCTTAAAATGTTTTTTTTTTTTTTTGTCTTTTTGAGACAGGGTCTCGCTATGCAGTTGAGGCTGGTCCTGAGCTCACTTTTGTAGCCCAGGCTGGTCTTGAACTCGCACCAATCCTCCTGCCTCAGCCTCCCGAGTGCTGGGATTACAGGCATAAGCCACCACGCCCGGCCTAAAATATTTTATTAATCAAAATAATGTAACATCTTATGAAGAACAAATAACGTTTGCGCCTATATTCAGCTTCCTTAAATTAATACTTTGCTATGGCTTTCTGGAATATTCAAAATGGTAACAGAGGTACTAACTAAAAAATTAAGGAAGAAAAGTCTGTGTCTGAAAGATACCAATATTGATGAAATTTACACGGACCTGAATAAAAGGAAATGTGTCTTGTGCTGAAGGATTTAAGAAGTTAATTCAGTTAAACCTCCATGCAACTCAAAGTGGTCTACAGATTTACTGATATACCAAAATACTAAGGATGAAAAATTGTTGATTAATGTAGGATACATGGATACATACAATAGAACTCCAAAGAAGTGATGATTAACAAATTTATTGAATGAGGAAAGATTTATGAAAATGGGAATCTTGAATTAACTTTGAAGAAGACAGGTCCTGGCTTTAGAGTATAAAATGCAAGGATATTTGTGGAATAGGAAGTAAGCTTTCAAAGCTCTTCAAAGATGCTCCACCCTAATTTCCTCTCAGGGATTTCAAAACCACTTGAATACAGATACATCTGTCTCTGGTTAATATATATTTACAATAGTTTATGTATTAACAGTGGAAGAATTCTTTACACATATCTAAATAAGTTAAACAAAAATTTATTTCTGCTTGCACTAGGAAATCCCAAGTGATATTTTTTAGTCAGTAGCCAATTTGTAAATGTTTCAAAACTCCAATGGATTATGTCTGACTGTGCACATATTATAAGACATTTGAGATTTTGACTATCAAAATATCATAGTGATATTACTGCTCTGACAATAATTGATAATATTTAAAATAAAACTAAAATTTATTTTAAAAGAAATATAAATGGTTAATATTACCCTCTTCTATAATTAGCATATTAGCTATACATATTTTTGAAAGGAAATATTTTAAAATATTCTTTCCCATTGAAGTTCTATGAAAAACCCTTTAAATTAACACAGCCTCTGACAGATGTTATATCACTAGTTGTCTGAAATGATTTCAATATGATTGCCTGAAAACTTCAGATTATGCCTTTTTATATTCTTTACATTTTATCAATGAGCTTACATTTCTCGTCTAATAAAACAAAATTTTACCTGTTTTACAGATTAAATTGAAATACGATGCAATTTTTATTTACCAATGTGTTCCTTACATCTTATCTGGACATTCCACTTAATGAAGCAGTGTTCAGGATGTGCAGCATGCTATCTCGTGAGAGACAGATGTGGGCTTTGTATTTAGCAAGTAAAACAGAAATGGGTTGCTGTTTACCCCAGGCCTGTTTGTAGGTAGTAAAGATAATCTTCAGTCAAAGAAAGTGCAATATTGAAAAATGCTTACTTGTTTTGACTTTAGTTTCTCTTCTTACATTGACAAGGGCTAAAGTTAGATTTGGGAACAGATATTTGAAGTAGAAGTAAAAGTGCCTCACTGAGATAGTGAAGCTGGTGTCCATTTTCTAATTTACAGCCATTCGTTTAACACTGCACTGAAATCATTTGAGCCCTCTCTACATGCAGAGAAGCAGAAAACAGAATAAACTGAAGATCTCGGAAGCAGAGTGTATACCATAACTCTGACAAGTTGTAGGTGACACTTTCTTCTCTGGGGGACTCAGATCATCTTTAGTTTGTACCTAGCAGCCATAGTTGACCTCATGTATATAATCCTTGTACATAGATCCCTGCATCATGTACAGTTTTCAAATTTCCCTCATTTCCTCTAATTTACCTCTGAATCTCTTGCTCTTTCATTTCTCACACCTATGTTTATTCTACTGATCATGTCATATGGTAGAGAAACTACTATGTATCCTAAATTTTCATATAAACAATTATTAGAGATCCTAATCTTAGAAGATACACTATCTCTGTTAAAAATCCAAATACATACAGGTTCTTTTAATACAAATATATGTATTACTTTCTGTTTAATCCATACCTGGATCTCTATCAAATTTCAAGATATTCTCTTTAACAAAGATCTTCTAAAAGTTCCTCATGTACGTAATTTATCACTGTTATGGTTCATGTCGAGTTGTCCCCAGAAAGCCTCGTGCAGTCACGGGGCAAGGACTTCTGTAGATTGAGACTTGACTCATGAGTCACTGGGATTATTTGTTTTAGTACTGATCTAGAGTTTGAGACTTGATCCATGATCCCTAGGATTATGTGTTTTAAGTACTTCTGGGATTATGGGTGTAACCTAAGGCAGATAAGGCTGAGGTGGAGAGCTTGAATGTAATATAAAGAGAGGCAGGGAGACTAGAGCTGTTGCTCTCTGCTCCCCTGGTTGTTCTGTTGCCTCTGTTGTAATTGTTGCTGTTCCGATGCCATGAAGTGGATACCCTCTACCCTGTTCCACTCAGTCTTGGGCCAGCTGAATATGGACTGAAACCTCCATAAACTATGAGCAAAGTAAACCTTTCCTTCCTTCATTTTGAGTGTCGGGTATTTGTCCCAGCAATAATAGAAAAGTAACTAAGACAATCACTTCAGGCTCGTAATACTAACTTAGATTCTATTCACTGTAAAGAACAAACTTAGATATATTTACACGTAAATCAATTACTTGAACCCCCAAAACACAGTGCTTCCCAGCCTTATTAACTGTTTTGACATTAAAGTCAAATCCAACTCACACATTCTTCTTAAAATATTTGATCTTTACATAACAAATGATCTTCAACTTCTTTATAGCCAGAATTCAAATACTAATAACATGGATCCTCTCTTTGTTATCTGGCAATGGAAGACAAGGGATACAACCCACTTACAATGCTATTACACCTTATCAGGTAAGAGGTGATGTTATGTTAAAGTATCATAGGTATAACACTTGTAATAAGGAGATGTTGGAGATGATCAGCATTCAGTTGCTGCTTGATTCTACATTAGTTAAAAGGAAAATGTTGTAATGTGATACTCCTACTGAAAAGATTTGGGTGATAGAGCCAGAGGTAAATTTAAGAATATATGGCATATATCATCGGTAGAATACAAGGAACAAAAAGAGGACTACTGTTAATTCTTTCTGCTTGCTACTTTCACTATGTTCTTCCTTCCAACTTCCACACCATGAGCTGTTTTGTTTTTGTGTGTGATACCCTTCTGCCATACCACACTGCCTTGGATCTATCCAATTATCCACTGAAACATCCACAGACTGTAAGCCAAAATAAACCATTTCTCCTCTAACTTCAGGTATTGTGTATTGTGTTTCAACAGTGAGAAAACTAAACAGAAGTATATTTTATATAACAAAAGGGAATTAAATGGAATGCTAAGATATTAACAGGGAGGTATTAAATTAAATACATTCCTAAATTTATAAAAATCATGAAAACAAAAATATATAAGCAATAGAAAATAAGCCATGCTGGCCCCACCCCCAGGGTGCACTGAGAGGGCAATTGAGACTGGATGTGGCCCTGCCCACCTGTAATCCCAGCTCTTTGCAGGCTGTAAACAGTGGATTACTATGAGTCTGACTTAGTAGTGAGACCCTGAACACCCTGTAGACATTTCCTTAAATACAAAAATAAAGAAAGAAAGAAAAAAGACCATAGACAGTACTTTGTAGCACTGTTCTTAGTGTCAGCCTTCGGGACGAGTCACGGCCATTGCTTGGCCATTTTGCTTTCTGTGAAAGCCTGAGAGAATGTTTTTCTCAGGGTGACTCTCCTTAGACGCAGTGCAGTTCATTAATCCTGAGGGGATTTGACCCTGGAAGATTAAAAAAAAAAAAAAAAAAAGGAATGTTTAGTTGTACAGGTCTTGCTTCGACTTGCCCTTGACCACCCAGCAAGAAAAAAAAAAAAATCCTTAATTACAATACATGGAACGCAGAGCTAGATTGATGAGATGAGCTTTAGGAGGCTTAGATTCAATAGCCTCCAACATCACAAGCTTCACTGGTAGCCCACTGCAATTGCAAAACCTTTGACTGTGTATGTATCTGCTTCCTCTTAGTCCAAAGAGAAGTTTATTCTTTTCCTTTTTTTTTTTTT
>PVJA010038990.1:0-19432 GCA_004027025.1 Myocastor coypus | reverse complement strand
TAGAATGATTGTGAGGACAATATGCAATATGTCAACTTTCAAAGAAAAGAAGGGGGAAAAGAAAAAAAAAAGTAATGTGGATTTAGAAAGGTTAATGTTTAATTGTTTGATCAATCTTATATACCTATATGTATTAATCTAAACTGATCTGATGATGAAAATATGTAATATAACCATTGTTAAATTTAAACAATAAAAAGATTGGAAAAAAAAAAAAAAAAAAGAGCAGAGGCTGGAGTGATAGCTCAGTAGAATAAATGCCTGCCTGGCAAACACAAGGACTTGAGTTCAATCCCCAGTTCTGGAAAAATAAATAAATAAATAAATAAAATAAAACAAGAGCAATAGAGGCTGGGGAAATAGTTCAGTAGGATAAGCGCTTGCCTGGCAAGTGGAAGGGGTTGAGTTCAACCTCCGATCCCCCTACAGACACACACACACAAAAAAAAGACAAGAGTAAGCTTAAATAAACAACTTAATTTTAAATTTCAAGCTTCTAGGAAAAGAAAAGCAAGTCAAGCCCAAAGCTCCTACAAGGGAAATAATTATAAAGATCAGAGTAAAAATTAATGCAACGGAAAATAATACAGAGTCAAAGAAACAAAGAGTTGGTTCTTAAAATAAAATTGATAACTCTGTGGTCAACCATACCAAAAGACTCAAATCCATACAATTACAAAGCACAACAAACAGATCCTACAGAAATTCAGAAGATTATCAACACTTACTTCAAGTACCTGTACTCTAGTGAAAACACAGAAGAAATGGATATTCCTAGATACATATGAATTACCAAATCCAAATCAAGATATAAAAACTCTGAATAAACCAATAAAAATCAAATAAATGGAAGATATGCTTAAAAAACAATCAAAAAAAAGAAAAGCCCAAGTCCTGACATACTTTCTGCTGAATTCTACAAGAAATTTAGAGAAGATCTAATGCTACAATTTCTTAAGCTCTTTAATAAAATTAAAAGGGAAGCAATACTCCCAAACTCATTCCTAGAAGTGAGCATTACCCTGATACCAAAACCACATAAAGGAACTAAAAAAGAGAACTACTAGCCAATCTCCCTAATGAACACAGATGCAAAAATCCTCAAGAAAATACTAGCAAACACAATGCAGCAAATTATCAAGAAGACTATACAGCCAGGCGTGGTGGCTCGTGCCTGTAATCCCAGCACTCGGGAGGCTGAGGCAGGAAGATTGGTGCGAGTTCGAGACCAGCCTGGGCTGCAAAAGTGAGCTCAAGGCCAGTCTCAACTGCACAGCGAAACCCTGTCTCCAAAAGACAAAAAAAAAAAAAAAAGACTATACACCATGATTAAGTAGGAGTCATTCCAGGAATACAGGGATGGTTCAGCAGACAAATCAATAAGTGTAAAGCACCATATTGACACAGCGAAGGACAAAAATCACATGGCCATTTATCAGATGTAGAAAGACATCTAACAAAGACTGATACCCATTCATGATCTAAAAAAAAAAAAATCCTACAGAAAATTGTAATAGATGATCTTTATCCCTATCTGATAAAAAGCCATCTATGAAAAAAACCAACATTCAATATCATACTAACTGGTCAAAAACTAAAAGCTTTCACTTTAAAATTGGAAGCAAGACAAAGATTCTACCACCACTCTTTCACATAGTTCTGAAAACATTACCCAGAGCAATCATGCAAAAGAAGTAAAAGAATAAGGACAGGAAAGAGAGACGCTAAATTATCGTTATTTGCAGATACAAATAGAAGACACCCACAACGCCACCCACAGATTGCTAGATTTAATAAGTAAATTCAGTAGTTAAAGCTGGATACCAAGTCAACTCTCAAAAATCAATAGCAGCTATAACAAACAACAAACTGCTGGACAAATTAGGGAAACACCACCTTTCACAATAATATCAGAAACAACAGGAGAAAGGATGATTTAAGAATCAGTCTAGGGGGCCCGGCAGGATGGCTCAGTGGTCTAAAGTGCCTGCTTAGGAAAGCTTGGGCGGCTGCAGGGACCACAGTTCGATCCCCGGCACCACATGCTGTGCCAGCCCTGCCCTCGGGGCAGGCTGAGCCTGCCATAAAACTAATAAATAAACAAACAAAAAGTTCTGGGGGGCTGGGGAGATAGCTCCGAGGCACAAGTGCCTGCTGGGCAAGTGCAAGGTCGTGAGTTCGAACCCCGGTCCCCCCCCCCCAAAAACAAAAAAAAGTTCTGAAACGAGAAAAAATAAATAAAAAAATAAATAAAGAATCAGTCTAATGGAGGATGTAAAAGACTTTTACACTGAAAACTATACGACTCTGAAAAAGGAAAGTAAAGATGCCAGAAATGGAAAGACCAATATAGTGAAAATGGCCATACTTTCAAAATTGTTACACACACATTTAATACAAACACCATCAAAATATCAATAGCATATCTTATAGAATTACAGAAAACAATCCTAAAATTCATTTGGAACCAGAAGAGACCTTGGATACCAACAGTAATTCTGGGCAACAAAGGCAAGGCAGGGGGCATTCTGATTTTAAATTATACTACAAAGCTACTTTCATAAAAACAGCATAGTCCTGGCAAAGAAAAACAGACATCAAGGACCAATGGACCAGACTAGAAGATACAGAAATAATTCCAAACACACTCATCCCCCTTATCTTTGACAAAGGGAACAAAAACATTGACTGGAGTAAAGCCTTTGTGAAAACTGACTTTCTACATGCCAAAGATGAAAACTAGGCCAGTATCTTTCACCATGCACTAAAGTAAAATCAAAATGGATCAAAAATCTCAATAATGAAGCAGAAACACAAAATCTGGGAGGGAGAATAGGCAGAACTCTTGGAGACAATGGATTATGCAAAGACATTATGAAACAAAGCCTCGGCCCAGCAGGATGGCTCAGTGGTCTAAAGCACCTGCTTAGGAAAGCTTAGGCGGCTGCAGGGACCATGGTTCGATCCCCTGCACTACATGCTGTGCCACCCCTGCCCTCAGGGCAGGCTGAGCCAGCCATAAAAATAAATAAATAAACAAACAAACAAACGTTCTGAAACAAGAACGAAAAGAAAAGAAACAAAGCCTCTATCTGTCACATAGGAAATAACAAAGAATCAACAAGTAGGAGGTACCTCTCAACAGAACCCTAGTACGCTATCCTAGCTTCAGAAAATGTAGTCAGAATCTTAGCCATCAGTCTTTCCTGACCAGCTTCAATGGACATTGGTCTGGAACAATGGTTCACTGGTCTGACTTGATAACACTGGATTCCCTCATCAGTCAGGACTGAAGACAAAGCCTTCAAAGGTACCTGGGTAAGAGGTTTGGGGGAGGGGGGGGTCTAATGATAAACCTGATTCTACCTGGGCCACAGAAACCTAACTGTTCAAGAAAAATTATTTGAAGACATGGTTAAGGCAGACTGGACTCAAGACCATCTCATTCAGTATAGAGACCACTACAACGGAATTCTGCAATGGTGGAAAAAAATTAGGCTAAAATCCAAACACAGAATGGGCAAGTAAAAATTTATAGCTGCAGAGTAGGTAGGGATCAGTGGAGGGAAAATTACTACTGGGGATTCTCCCCTAAATCATCCTAAGAGGATTCTTGATAAAGACGGGCCAGAACACTCAGACATCACTTGGTAAATCTCAACCTAGGAACCCGAACAGAGAAATGCAACCATACTGAAGGTGCCCAAACAGCAATGTGAGAGCGTTCTTGCTAAACTGGTTTAGCAGTTGGTAATAATGTTTTACAGAAAATAACAGAGATCCAGGAAGTCATGACCCTCAGATGTGGTCAAGCAAGGAATCTTTATCTCAACTTCTAAATTACTAAATAAATCACTGAAGACTGAAACTTCATTTGCTTTCACTTACTACCTAAAATAATGTTCAAATGGGTTCTTACAACAATTAAAATTTTTTTGTTGGCCTTCAGATTATCACTACCAAGGAAGGAAGGAAGGAAGGAAGGAAGGAAGGAAGGAAGGAAGGAAGGAAGGAAGGAAGGAAGGAAGGGCTAATTTGCAATAAATTATGTCCTTACACATTAACTAAGGCAAGAAATACCACAAAATATTTCAAGAGACCTCCTTGTGCCACTGAGAAAGTATTTTAGAAATCTGGCAGGAGGCAGGAGGACTGCTGCAAGTTCAAGGCCAACCTGGGCTATAAAGTAAGTTCTAGGCCAGCCTGAACTGTATAATGAAGTCCTGTTTCAAAAGACACACACACACAATCTGGCAGAAGGCTGGAATGCAATGTAGCTCAGTAGTGGAGTGCTTGCCTAGCATGCATGTAGCCCAGTACAATCCCTAGAACAGTACCATAAAATAAACAAACTAGCAGAAAATAACTGCTAATGACTTCCATACAATTTTAATTTTTGTTAATATTATTCAACTTTTACTGTGTGCCAAGCTCAGCATTTTCTCAAACACTCTCAAGTTTCCAAATGGATTTAAGAAAAACAAAAGACCAAAAATACCCCAAAACTTCTCATTCTTCATGGCCTACCTGGCTTCATACAATGTGAAGCCTACCTAACTCTGACTGCATTTTACCACTTTGTCTCACCCCACAGTTATATGGTTTGCCACTTCATCCTACTAAGGTCTTTATTCAAAGGCTGTATTCTCAGAAGAGTCTCTTCTGACTACTTTAACTAAAATAACAATCCCTGTCATTCTCCATACCTCTGGCCTGATTTTTCTTTAGACAATGTATTACTTGGTGAGATATCTTGTATCTGCTTATTATCCATCTTCCTTAGAACTTATAGTAATATGCTAGAAGAACAGAGACTTGGTCTTGCTTAGTCTTGGGCTTTGAGCATGCAGGACAGTATCTCCAACAGTAGACAATAAATATGTCAATGAACAAATGACTTTTACCTTTACATAACCCTGAAGGAGGTGCTATTCTCACTTTAAGAGAAAATACTGAGTCCCAGGCTAAACAATCTTCCCACTGTCATAAATTCTAAGGAAGAGAGCAAGGATTTGAACTTACGCAGTTTAAAATCTAACAAATCCAGCACACCTTAAGATTATCTGTGGCAAAAAAGTTTTTTACATTTCTAACCTAATGCAAATCATCAGTTCTTACAACTATGACAAAAATGTCACAGTAATGTTAAAAACCATCAAAAAAAAATTTTTTGGTGGGATCAGGAATCAAGGCTAGGGCTTTGTATTTGCCAAGTAGGTGCTTATGCCTCTGGGTCATCTCCCCAGTCCAAACTCATCATATTTTAAAAGGTAGGAAAAAAAAAAAAAGGGTAGGAAATTATATATTTTTGTCAGGCATAGTCACACATGCTTATAAGCTCAGTACTCTAGGAGACTAAAACAGGAGGATCTCCAAATTTCAGGCCAGCCTGAATAACTTAGTGGCTTAGCAAGACCCTTTTTCAAAAATGAACAAAATAAATAAAAATAATAGGCCAAGGATATAGCTGAGGGGCAAGACCATGAGTTCAATGCCCATTACCACAAGATACTTTTGTTTCATTACAACTGCTGTTTTTGAACAATTTAGCAGTTTGAATACATTAGAGGCATTCTCTTTTATACTGAAAGTTCTACATCAACTCACAATCTAAAGAACAAAAATCACAGATTATACCTAAAGTTTAACCCATCCATAAAGTAAGACCTGGGTACACATTCCTGATGGTACAACAATGACAAACCTTTTAGAGCTTTCCATGATAACAAACAGCTGGCTGTATCACACATACCATAGGTTCCCCACCCCTGTGATGGTCTAGAAAGAAACAGAGGATAGGGGGAAAAAAGAAATTGCATGGCGCACACACACATAAAACACAGACAGCAGTGCTAAGGCTTCCTGATTATGTGCACTGGACCTACATTTTCCACATTAGGTTTTTTTTTTTTTTTTTTAAATTTCAGTCAGCCACCAAGATAACTGAAGTATCAAGTTTATTTTTTTTCTGCCTCATTTATATCCCTTTACAAACATCTGGGTCACTTTCATCACAACAAGTACAAAAGCACACACAGTGATCTCATATTTAAAGAAAAAAAAAGCAAGGGGCTGGGGAAATAGCTCAGTAGAATAAGCGCTTGCCTGAGTTCAATTCCCAATCCCGCAAAAAAAAAAGGAAGTTACTTACAGTTCTTTCAGGTGAGTCTGAGAAAAAGCATTTTCTTGGATAGACATTATAGCATTGTTGTTCAAATCTCTGAAATAAAGAGAAATGAAACATTACCAGTCACCATTTCCCCAATTAAGTTATAAGAACTCTTTCTTATATGCTTGTAACAACCTCTGCTAATATCAAAGATCAGTTGTATAGTGAAAAATGTACGTAAAATACTTACAGATGCTCAAGGGATTCAAGACCAACGAATGCTTTTTTTGTAATTGACTTAATTTGGTTTCCTTGTAAGATTCTGAAATAAAAATAAATTCATTAGAATCTTACCTATAAAAAGAGAAAACAAGTTTAATGTGCTTTTGCATACTTGTATCGTCTTTACTGTGGTATAAATGACTTTTTTAGAACTGTACATGTTCAATGTGTACAGTTTGATGTGAACATTTTTTTTTTCCTGGTATTGGGGATTGAACTCAGGAACCTGCGCTTACCAGGCAAGCGTTTATTCTACTACTGAGCTATTTCCCTAGCCCCTGAACATTAATTTTTAAGAATGCTTTAAGCTTAAGAACTAGACTGAGGATATAGCTCAGCAGCATAAATGCCGCCCTGCCAAGCACAAGGTCCCAAGTTTCATCTCTGGTCCCAAAAACAAAGTTTATTTTATTTTATTTTATTTTACTTTATTTTACTTTACTTTATTTTACTTTACTACTTTACTTTATTTTATTTTATTTTATTTTTATTTTATTTTATTTTATTTGTCTTTTTGAGAAAGGGTCTGGCTATGCAGTTCAGGCTGGCCTTGAGCTCACTTTTGTAGCCCAGGCTGGTCTTGAACTCGCACCAATCCTCCTGCCTCAGCCTCCCAAGTGCTGGGATTACAGGCGTGCGCCACCACGCCCAGCAAGAAAATTTTTTTAAATAAACTTAAGAACTTACATTACTAATCAATGTAAAGAATGGCACAAAGGCTCCTATTACAACACTGGAACTTGATGAAGTATGTCTGCACAACCAGCCTGACCACTATTAAACTGGTAGTTTTTTCTATGCTGACCTGAGTTCAATTCCCTTTTTTTCTCTTAACAAAAAATTCCATAACCTTTCTCTTAGGGCCCATAGGAGTCCTTTACCAATAAAACATACTTCACTAACAGCGAAACACTTGATAACAAAACAAAGCTCCTTTCTTTAGTAGATGGGTCAAAAGACTCAAATTTTCTAGCTGTATCAAATGAACCTTATATATTTATAACTGGCTCTTAAAAATGTCCCTCTGTAGACAGACATATATGCTATGAGTACATACAATTTAGTGAGACTTGTGAGTCCAGTAAAGGCTTCACTAGCATCTTCTATGGCCCATGAAATTTCATTGTTTCGTAAGTCTCTAAAAAAAAGTAAAAAAAAAGTTGTTATCAATCAACACGATCATCATATCACCAGGCATATCCAGGGTATAGTAGTGGAAGGTGCACACAGTAATTCTGATCCTTAAATAACTTACTAGAAGACTCAACTCCACTTTCTGAAACAATTTTTGAAAAAAAAAAGATTTTTAAAACTCTGATAAACATGGAAAAAATGCTTCCCATAAATAAAATTGGGGCCAGGGAGATAGCTCAGAAGAATCAGGGAGATAGCTCAGAAGAATAAGTGCTTGCCTGTCAAATGTAAGGTCCTGAGTTCAATCCCGGCACTGCCAAAAAAAATAAATAAAGAATAAAACGGGTCTTAATAAAGTAAGCAACCTGTTAAGAATATCAATCTTCCTAGTTAACAACATTTAATTGCATTAGCATATTAAGAATTACAGACATGGGCCCGGCAGGATGGCTCAGTGGTCTAAAGCGCCTGCTTGGGAAAGCTTGGGCAGCTTCAGGGACCGCGGTTCGATCCCTGGCACCACATGCTGCGCCAGCCCTGCCTGTGGAGCAGGCTGATAAAAATGATGAATAAACAAAGATTCTAAAACAAGAAAAAAAATTAAATAAAAAAATAAAAAAAAAAAAAAGAATTACAGACATGTCCCTTTAGAAAAAAGAAGGGTTTCAACAGATAGGAGATAAGGATTATGATCTGATTTCAAACTAATGGGATTTCAGGCCAGCCAAGCTTCCCCCTGGGCCCTTAAAATGGCTGACAAAGAGTAATGCCAATACAGAGCTTCACGGCTCAAAAGCAATTAAACAAGCCTCCTGGGAAGCAAGAATGATATACCCATGTGTTAGAGTAGTCACTGTATCTTCTTTAAAAGGGAAGTACGGGTCATTTAAAATCCACTGTTCCATTCTCAGAGGAAATGCAATTGTACCACATCATGTATTAATGGAAGAAACACAAGTTAAAAATATTTAATTACTTTCACTTTCTTAAGCCATCTAATAGAAAAACAAAAAGCTTTCTTCTGTGTAAAACACACATAAAGTTGTGTCTGTAACAGCAAGGAGGCAGGAAATCCCTTTTCTTGCTAACAGTTTATTTTCCTAAGGAATAACCACCAGCGGCTTCAGAAATTCCCCTCCTCCACCGCAGAACAGAAACAGATATCACTCAAACTGAAGTGAGTAAAAGATGTATCCACTTGCAAGAGTTTCAGATTTGATCCTAATTCTGCCTTACTTCCATGGCATTAAATAACTGTTTACTTCCTCAATCACTTTCCTAAACTTTAATCTAAAAAGTAATAATCAGTATAGAATATGCTGAAAAAACCTGTTTGCCAACCCTTCAACTGTCAAAGGCTATAGCTCATTTTGATGTAGTTTCTGAGTTTACACTGATCTAGTTTCACTTGCTAATACAGAAACATGAATGCAGAGGATCAACTTTTAATTTTCAAGGCCAAAAGTAAGGAAAGATAGAAGGAAAATCAAAACACAATTATGTGGGTACATATACAATGTTAAGGTTTGTATCTAGTTGCCCCCGCAAAGCCTCATGTAAATTATGGGGTGTCAATAGCGCAGCTCAAGGGGCAGGGGCAGGGCCAGAGAGGCACCAACGTTTAAACTGACAGCATGTGCCTCCCCTGCCCCCACCAGGCCTGGTGGCCTCTTTGGAGGTATGGAGCGGCTCACCTTGGACACAGCACAGCAGCATCCCAGCCTCTCCTTCAGACCCTATAGAGTGGAAGCAGTGACTTGAAACCTCCAGTAACTGTGAGCTGAACAAATCTTTCCTTCCCTAAACTTGTGTGTCAGGTGTTTGTCCCAGCAATGACAGAACAGAAACTAAGACATACACCTTCACAAAATTATCATGGTTCCTTCTCATTGGTTAGGTACTGAAGTTGAGAGACTACTTTTTTTTCTGAAACCATTTACCAATTATAAACCTGATGACAACCAACTTCTTTACTAAGGAACAATTAAGAATCTATAAATTTAGGAGCCCGGTGGGATGGCTCAGTGGTCTAAAGCGCCTGCTTAGGAAAGCTTGGGCGGCTTCAGGGACTGCAGTTCGATCCCCGGCACCACATGCTGCGTCAGCCCTGCCCTCGGGGCGGGCTGAGCCAGCCATAAAAATGAGTGAATAAACAAACAAAGGTTCTGAAACAAGAATAAAAATAATAAATAAAATAAAATAAATTTTTTTTTATTTTATTTTTTTTTTTTTTTTGTCTTTTTGAAACAAGGTCTCACTATGCAGTTGAGGCTGGCCTTGAGCTCACTTTTGTAGCCCAGGCTGGTCTCGAACTCGCAGCGATCCTCCTGCGTCAGCCTCCCGAGTGCTGGGATTACAGGCGTGCGCCACCACGCCCGGCTAAAATTTTAAAAAAAAAGAATCTATAAATTTAGCGAGGCGTGGTGGTACACTTCTGTAATCCCAACACTCTGGTATGCTGTGGCAAGAGACAAGTCTGGACACCATCCAAGTGACTTAAGAAGATCCTGTCCTCAATTTTTTTTTTTTTTTTAAATCAGGCTCCCGCTGTGCAGTTCAGGCTGGTCTTGAATTTACAGGAATGCTACTATTTCAGCTTCCCAAGTACTAGCATTACAGGTGTATGCCATCTTTTTTTTGCTTTTGTTTTTGTCTTTTTTTGCGGGACCAGGGTTTGAACTCACGACCTTGCACTTGCGAAGCAGGCACTTGTGCCTCGGAGCTATCTCCCCAGCCCCTGTATGCCATCATGATTGGACTAAATAAAAAAATTTTAAAAAGGGGGGCCTGGCAGGATGGCTCAGTGGTCTAAAGCGCCTGCTTGGGAAAGCTTAGGCAGCTGCAAGGACCGCGGTTCAGTCCCTGGCACCACATGCTATGCCAGCCCTGCCCTCAGGGCAGGCTGAGCCGGCCATAAAAATAAACAAACAAAAGTTCTGAAACAAGAAAAAAATAATAATAATAAAATAAAATAAAAAACAAATCATGAACCTAACAACTAGTGAAGGAACAAAATTATCAGGAAGAGATAAATAATTTTGTTTATCTGATGGCATAAAATACACCTTAACTTTTGCATCAAACAGTCTTAGATTCCAAACCTGATCCAAACATTTATAAATTACATGCTTTTTAGAAGTTATTTTAATCTCTCAAACTTCAGCCACCTAGTAAGGGAAAAAAGTAGTACCATCCTAATACTTGAAAGCACTAGGCACATATCAGATAATAAGCATTAGTTTCTGCTGTCCAAAGTCATGTAGCAAACTAGTCTTCGTGAACAGAGCCACTCCCACACATATCATGTATCCCTCTGATAATAGTTCTTGTGCACTGTCAAAATCAGAGAATGAAAAAACGACCATATTCTTTTTTTTTTTTTTAATGACCGCATTCTTGACACTAGCAGCTCTATCTTATACTATAACGACTGACAAAATAAGACAGGCCTTACAGTTTATGTGATTAACTGATAATAAAAATAAAAACCGAGTAATCCCAGCACTCAAAGGCTGAGTTCAAGACCAGCCTTGGCTATATAGCAAAAACTGATCCAAAAAAACAAAAACAACACAAAATAAGAGTCAGGGCACAATGGTGCATGCCTGTAATCCCAGCACTGGGGAGGCTGAAAACAGGAGGATCACTACAAGCCCAAGCTGTACAGTGACATCCTATAACAAATACATAAAATAAAAAGAAATAAAACCCCTGAAATGCCTCCAACAGGCATAAAATTTATTTACAAGTCATAAGAACCAGAGTATTACTATACCAGATTTACAGACTGGGGCTGGGCTACAGCTCAGTGGTAGTGCACTTGCCTCACATGTGCAAGGCCCTGGGCTCAGTCACCAGCAGAGCAAGAAAAAAAGCAAACTGATTATTTATTTATTTATTTATTTATTTATTTTTTACTATTAAGTTTCTTTTTTAAAATTTTTACTTATTTATTTAATTTTTTGTGGCTGACTCAGCCAAGCCTGGGGACTTGGCTGGTGCAGCATATAGTGCCAGGATCAAACTGAGGTCCCTATACTTGCCTAAGCAGGCACTTTAGACCACTGAGCTACCTAGCCAGCCCCAGATCCTTCTTCTTAATTAAAAAAAAAAAAAAAAAAAAAAATGGATGTACTTACAGTGTCTGAAGATTAGAAAGAAACCTAAATACACCATCAGCAATGTGAGTGACTCTGTTGTCCCCTAAATTCAATCTCTCCAGTAAACTGAGCCCCACAAAGGCAGACTCATCCAGACGGGTCAGCTGGTTATATGACAAATCTCTAAAAAGGACATATGGAAAGTAAGGACTCTTTATATTTTGGACCAACTTAAATATTTATTATACTTACATAATTAAGCTAAAAGTTTCTAACAAACTTCTAGGAAAGGACAACAGATCTTACTCACTACTAGCCATGGGGATGATTTATTCCAGCCTACTCTAGTCTCAGCCTCTAACGAAATACCACACAGCACTTACAGTTCAGAGAGTCTTTGGCAGAACTCCCAAGCATCAGGGCTGATTTTCTCAATAGCATTCTGGCTCACATACAGCTGCTGTAACATTCTCAAGCCATATAACCACCCCTTGTTCACTCGCGTAAGGTTATTGTGTTCTAGTTCTCTGTAGAATTAGAGAATGAGATGAAAAAATATTTCAAAATGAGGCATTTCAATATGAAAGTTTTAAATCTTTATTACATCTTTCTCAGAGAACCACATACCTTTCTTTGCTCAATCAAAGCAATCCATTTTGGTTGATAAATATTTAAGTCTTAATACTTAGCACTGGAAGATAAGATGACTGTCTAAAATATAAACTTACTACACCAACATGTCAAGTAGCATAACAGTCCTGGATAAATCCCATTCATTCTCACCTGAGACGTTTGAGTGAACAATGACACAAATACCAGGTAAATAACAGAAATTAAAAGATAGATATGAAAGCTGAGAGCATAATTCAGTGGCAGGGTAGGCAGTAGCATGTACAAGACCCCAAGTGCAATCCCCAGTACCTCCCCCAAACTTTATGAATGGAGAAAAAACTAACGGACTTCTGTATAATTAAGCAGCTATCCTAAACATTTGGTATTGAAAAGTTCCAGACACATTTAGGAGACTGAGGCAGGAAAGATCTTTGTAAATTTGAAGTCAGCATGGCCTACAAAGTGAGTTTTACAGCCAGCCTGAACTGCATAGTCATACCCTGACTCAAAAAGACCAAAACAAAAAGTCCCAGACATACTCCTTTATGAGTAATCCCACTCTAGTTCTGTTATAGTTGATTGTACAGAATGGTTCCTGAAAGATGCATGTGTTTGGAAGGAAAATGGGTTATGGAGGGCTACATTCATTAGGATTAATCCACTGATAGATGAAAGCTAAATGTGCAATTAGAGGAGGTTGGCCTGATCAGCAGTTAGAAGGTAGCCTGGTCAGAAAGGGGTGGGTCACTAGGGGGTGTGACCTAGAAGAGTATATCTCCCTCCCCCCTCATTCATCATCCATCTACCCATCCACTCACCCCACCCCCCAGGCTTCCTGGCTCCCAGGTGAGCAGCTTTTCCTTCACTACTTTCCCAGTATGCCCTCCCTGCCTTGGAGCCACCAGACTAGGGAACAGAATCCTCTAAAAACACCAAGTCTGGGCCTTTTGTCCCAGCAAGGAGAAATAGACTGGCAAGATACTAGTACTTACAGTTCTTCCATGTTATTCAAGCCAAAAAATGCTCCATCTTTAAGTTTGCTAATTCCATTCCGCTGCATTTTCAAAGATCTTAAGGAGTCAAGCCCTTGGAATGTAAGGCCCTCCACGATTTTAATTCTGTTTCTTTTAAGTTCCCTTAAATAAGAAGTTTTACAATCAAGAATACCGGCTTGCTCAAATGCTCTAACAATAATTTAAAAAGAAAAATAAGCAAATTCTGGGAGGAAAAACTATTTTCTTATAATCCATCTATTTAGTTACTCACAAGAATTGGAGATGAGGTAGCTTGAAGATCTTAGGTGGAATCATACTAATCCTGTTCCGGTTTAACTTTACGACTAGTAAGGAACTTGATAAATTATCAAAGCAACCAGCTTCCAAAGTAGTTATCCTATTATTACTCAAATTCCTAAGATGAGCAAGACAACAGAAAAAAAAAAAAATTAGTAAAATTAAAAGTCTGCCAGAGTCTGTTATTGAGCCCAAGCTGGATACTTATCTACATGTAACTTTATAAACCATTTAAATGCTTTGTTTCATCTAAGAAATTAGTTATGATAGGGCTAAAGCATACTTCAATGGGAAAGTGCTTTAAAAATACTAGAAAAGGGTCCCGGTGGGATGGCTCAGTGGTCTAAAGCGCCTGCTTGGGAAAGCTTGGGTGGCTTCAGGGACCACAGTTCGATCCCCGGCACCACATGCTGCGCCAGCCCTGCCCTCTGGGGGGCGGGCTAAGCCGGCCATAAAAATGAGTGAATGGACAAACAAAGGTTCTGAAACAAGAAAATAAATAAATAGATAGATAGATAGATAGATAGATAGATAGATAGGGAAAAAAAAAAAAAACAAACAAACTCAAAATTCCTATAATGTACTCTTTCTTTTGAGAGGAAAGTGGGCAGTAACAACCTCAAAACCCAATTCCAGGCATGTTTCACATATGCATTCCAAAATCACAATAAATACACACATGTGGGATCACAGGAGTAACAGTGAATGATAAAAATATACTTTAAATATAAATCTAATTTAAACTTTACTTACAGGTATTTAAGCTGCATTCGAGGAAATGAAGTTGTCTTAATTTCTGATATCATATTAGAGCTGAGGTCTAAACTCTCAAGAGCAGGATAAAACTGGAATGCCTCTGCATTTACTTCTGGGATTAAATTATGGACTCTACAAAACAAAAATTAGATTGAAATAATTGCCAGTGAACTATGCCTGGCCACAAGAATGCTAAATAATTAGGATCAACAATATAAGTACTTTTTAAAAAGAAAGAAAAAGCTACATAGTATTAATTTTTTAAAAAAATTTATTTAGTACAGGGTGTATAGGATCTCACTACACAGCTCAGACTCCCAGTGATCCTCCTGTTTTCAGCCTCCCAGTGCTAGGAGTACCCAGTTTCAATGGCTGTCTAGGGGGAGAGGGAAGGGGGAACCTCTACAAAGCATTCCAGGATGGAACCCCAGTCCCTGCATCTGCCTAAGGAAGCACTTTAATCCACTGTGCTATCTGGCCAGCCTGCTACATAATATTCTTAATTTAAGTGAAAGATCTGAAATCTCAGTTACTTACAATGAAAGTAGAGTAATATTAGATGTTGGTTCTCCGAAATATGGTATTTCTGTTAACTCATTGTAATTCATTTTCCTAGGCCAGAAGAAAAACAGATTTAAAACTTTAATGAGGGAAATGCCACCTCTTAAATTCTGGTTTCTGGCTAATACAAATTCTTTAGGGTAGGTGCTACATTTGAAAAATTCTGTTATTTCTAGAGTTTAATAGATTTTTTATAGTGTTGATCTACTATTGATATCAATAAGAAATAGGAAATATTTTGCATAATAAATAATCGTAGCCCCAGAAAAATTGAAGAGAGTTAATTTAAGTCCATAAAGGAAATTCATCCACACCTCAATCTCTCCTCCTGGGCTCAAGAGTACATGCGCGCGCGCACACGCACACACACACACACACACACACACACACTAAAGCTAAAGTTGAGGAATGTTGCTTAGGGTTGCTTAGGGGCACAGATGAAGTTTGTCCATCCAGAGACCAAACTTACAATTTACATATAACATGAAATGTCACATCTACTCCCAGCAGACCTTTCAACAGACTGTCTCAATTGAAGAACAATTCAAATACAATTATATTTCATTACCATTTCTTAATCAGAGTAACCTGAACAATCTAAACGACAAATACGAAACCAAAATACACTGTCTCCAAAAAAACAATCAAAGTTTGTCTCCAAAAACAATACAAAATCCAGGGCCCGGCGGGATGGCTCAGTGGTCTAAAGTGCCTGCTTGGGAAAGCTTGGGCAGCTTCAGGGACCGCAGTTCGATCCCTGGCACCACATGCTGCGGCAGCCCTGCCCTCGGGGTGGGCTGAGCCAGCCATAAAAATAAATAAATAAATAAATAAACAAAAGTTCTGAAACAAGAAAAATAAATAAATAAATAAAACAAAGTTACAAAATCCATGGAGTAAAGCTCATGTGTCTCCCAGTGAAGCACCTTTAGGCCTTCCTTGGGTGCTTACTCATTCACCTAACAAACTCATCAGTTGTTCATTCAGTTCCATGACAAATTAGAAGCACGTACTTGGGTTCTAGGTGAAAGGATGCGGGGACAAGAACATGAACAAATCAGTCCTGTCAATGAAGAATTAAAGAGAAAAAGAGACCTAAAGGTTCTGTGTGTTTAGTAAAGAGTCAGGCAGGTCTATATGCCTCAAATAAATGCCCCTGAGAACATCACAATGTAATAATTTGATATTAAGTACTCCCAGCGCTCTGCAGGGCAGAGGGAAGGGATGACAAGTGAGGGAGATTCTGTTTCAAAATTAATATGAAGCACTAGGAATACAACTCAGTAAAAAGACCCTATGTACACTCCCCAGTACTGTGTTTGTGCATACGTACATCATTTTTGAAAATTCCCTCACAATTACATATATATCAGGGGTTCTCAACCTATGGGTCGTGACCCCACCTGGGGTCAAACAACCAAAACACAGGGGTCGCGTAAAGCCATTCCGAATCATAACTGTAGCAAAATTATAGTTCTGAAGTAGCCACCAAAAATATATTTTGGTTTGGAGTCACCGCAACATGAGGAACTGTACTGCAGGGTCACGGCATTAGAAAGGTTGAGAACCACTGATATATATATATTTCACTAAAGAGAAAATTTCAGTTAAAATGAAAATTGACTTATATCAACCACCATATTTTCAAATAATGTCCAAAATATTCTTTCAAATAAATCTTACTTTTTTTTTTTCTTGTTTCAGAACCTTTGTTTGTTTATTTTTATGGTGGGCTCAGCCTGCCCTCAGGGCAGGGCTGGCACAACATGTGGTGCCAGGGATCGAACCGCAGACCCTGCAGCCACCCAAGCTTTCCTAAGCAGGCGCTTTAGACCACTGAGCCATCCTACTTTTTAAGTGGCTGAAAACTTGGCAAATACAAAATATATTTACTGAGAAGCAAGAATTATTACCTTTGTGGCCAGAGAAGTAAAACAGTATATCTACAGTTTGCTTGAAATAAGCATGCCCAGTGAGTTTGTGGTATCAAAGCCAAAAACAATAGTTTATGTTTTGTGTTTTGTCTTTTTGAGACAGGGTCTCACTATGCAGTTCAGGCTGGCCTTATACTCACTTTTGTAGCCCAGGCTGGTTTCAAACTCACACTGATCCTCCTGCCTCAGCCTCCCAAGTACTGGGAATAACAGCTTAGGTTTTTAAACTATCTATCTATCTATTTATTTATTTATGGTCTTTCTGAGACAGGGTCTCGCTATGCAGTTGAGGCTGGCCTTGAACTCACTTTTGTAGCCCAGGCTGGTCTCGAACTCGCACCAATCCTCCTGCCTCAGCCTCCCGAGTGCTGGGATTACAGGCGTGAGCCACCTTGCCCAGCTTAAACAATTTAATTTTTTCCTTCAATTTTTGAGACATATTTGGATTGAATATCCCCAAATCACAAACTGTTAAATTACTTCAAAGAATTTTAAATTAAATAAATAAAAATAACTTACACTTCCTGTAATGTTTGCGATTCCAAGCTGATGTTCCAGTTAGACAACCGATTATGACTCAAATCCCTAAAGGAGGAGGACAAAATAGCATTCTTAGTTTAATGTTGGAAAGTGGACTTAAAAAAACAAACAGTAAGAACCTAGGGATGTACTTAGTGACGAAGCACTTGTCTAACACACCAGAGATATGGATTTAATCCCAGGCATCACACACAAGAAAAAGGAAAAGAAGAAAAGATAAAAGAAAAAGGGAGAAGGGAAGGAGGGAAGAAGGAAAAGAGGGAGAAAAGGAGGAAATTAATCTCACCCTAAATTATATCAACGATGACAACTGTGGTGGCTAACTTATTAAGTGTCTGTCTTCTATTTGCATTACACGAACATTAGCTTTCAAATATACTAGCTGGCTAAATACACACAAAACTACTTTACAAGGCACTTTCCTTACTTTCCTATTACAGCAACAGGCACAGAGAGAGTAGTAATTCATCAAACTAAAAGCGTGAAAGTCACAAACACTCAAAATTCCAGCTCATTTCTAGCAAGCAGTTTATAAGGCATAGTAGAGTCCACTGAAGTTAGTCACAAGTTGAAAGACTTGAGCAGCCACAAGAAAAATTTGTGTATTACCTGGGGCGCTGAGATGAAATTGAAACTGGATGTGGTGGTACACACCTGCAATCCCAGCTCTTGGGAGACTGTAAACAGGTGGATCACTATGAGTCCAATCTAGTAGTGAAACCCTGAACTCCCTGTCCCTCTAGACCCTTCCCTAAAATACAAAAAAATAAAAGAAAAATTTGAACTGATGCTTCCTGGCATCTTTACAAGGCAAAGGTGGAAACCAACCCACACATGCTGTCTGCTCAAGACATGTGCTGTATGTTACAATATGGCTAACAATAGGGACACACCAGAGAAACATTACAGGTCAATTTATCTCACTGTGTCACCACAGGCAGTTGACAAATGCATGCAGGTTGAATGATATCTCTATCACAGCAGAACAATTTGTTCTCAGCTAGTTTCATGCCTACCCATCTGTAAAATCTAACTACTTTCAGTTAAGAGCCTAATTTACACCATAATACAATTAAGCCTACATTAAACCACTACTTTTCCACAGCAGTTTTAAAGCCTTTATTCAAGATGTATGGGACAAGGCAGAAGTTTAAAGATACTCATGAAAGAAATGGTATGATAGGAAACATAAGGATAGAAATATAAATTTGCTCCACATGAGAATATTACATTGGGCCTGGGGATGCAGCTAGGTAGTAAAGTACCTACCTAGCATACAAAATGCCCTGGAACCAATCCCCAGCACTACAAAATACAAAGATATTCAAAGTCTTACATTTAGGGCTAAAAGCATATAGCTCACTGGAAAAGCATGCAAATTAAAACTTTTGTGCAAAGCCCTGAATATCTGAAGCACCAAAAACAAAAAGGAATCCCCTTATATTCTGATACTTGCTAACACTTGCTATTAACAAAAACAGAATTTTGTAAAAGTGAAAAGCTTTGTTGTTGTTTCAACTGTTCTACTTCAAGTTAGATATTCCATATTCTAGTGATCTTGAAACTCACTGGTATAGGGGCTGGGAAGATAGCTCCGAGGGCACACGTGCCTGCTGGCCAAGTGCAAGGTCATGAGTTCAAACCCTGGTCCCACACACACACACACACAAAAGAAGCTCACTGGTATAGCAAATAAAGAGCAAATAGCATCTGGGTAGCAGACTAGCATAGAATAAACAAATTCTATATTTCTTTTTTTTTTTTTAATTTTTTTTTTTTTTTCTTGTCTCAGAACCTTTATTTGTTTATTCACTCATTTTTATGGCTGGCTCAGCCCGCCCCGACGACAAGGCTGGCGCAGCATGTGGTGCCGGGGATCGAACCGCGGTCCCTGAAGCCGCCCAAGCTTTCCCAAGCAGGCACTTTAGACCACTGAGCCATCCCGCTGGGCCCACAAATTCTATATTTCTTTTTTTTTTTTTTCCCAATTCTTTTATTGTTTAAATTTAACAATGGTTATATTACATATTTTCATCATCGGATCAGTTTAGATTAATACATATAGGTATATAAGATTGATCAAACAACTAAACATTAACCTTTCTAAATCCA
>PVJA010038989.1:0-19514 GCA_004027025.1 Myocastor coypus | reverse complement strand
ACTATGATAATTTATAGTAAGAGTTGACCAAAGGGGAAATGTTAAAGATGAAACAGATTCAGCTTACAGAGTTTTTCCTAGGATTCAAAATTCAAGGAGGTAAAAGAAAACCCTATCTGTAACAAGGCTTTGTGTTAAGTCTGATGGGTGAACACTAACAAGGCCATGAAACACCATTTACGGTTGTTTCCAATACACAAGTCTTTTGCAAGTTCATTATAGTTCAGACTGCTGTCACAAGGAAAAATGAAAAACTTATTAAAATAAAAACAAGACAATTATTGCCATATCAAAAAAGCACACGTCTTATTTATTACATTTCAATGGAAACAACTACCTCTTGTTCGGCAGGTTATTTGTTTGGGAGTTATTTCTGACTGCTGCTGTAGGGGAAAAAAGAGAAAAACAAGCTGAAAACCCTACTGCCATCTGCTTACCACCCTCACCACTCCCCAAATCTTCCATCAAAATCAACTTCCAACAATGCCCATGTTTCAAAAAGTAGCCTTAACTATCCTCTCTGGTTGGTCACTATTCATATTCCTTCATCAACTGCAATTGAAACATATTTTTCTTCAGAATATTTCCCCCTTTACTGGTCAATGTTCATCAACTCCCCACACATTACACTGTTACAGAAAAATGAGGACAGAGCAATTTGACAATCCCTTTCCCCCTCTATTAAGCAGGGGAAAATGATACTCTTTCTTCTCAATTCCAACATAAATTATAGCAACAAATCATTTTAAAGAGGATGGCATCCCAGCTAAAAGCACCGACTGCACAGTATGTAGTTTAACTCTCCCCAGCCTCAATAACACTTCTGATTTTTACTGAAGCTTACATTTTTGTGTTTCAGGTGGTATACAGTTCCAACTTGGTTGTTTTTTGTTGTTGTTGTTTGTTTTGTTTTCAGTCATTTTGAGGCAAGGTCTCACTATGCATTTCAGGCCGGCCTTGAGCTCACTTTGGTAATCCAGGCTGGTCTTGAACTCGCACTGATCCTTCTGCCTTGGCCTCCCAAGTGCAGGGATTACAGGCATGTGCTACCATGCCCAGCCTTAAAGTTCCTACCTGTATTTGCTACACTTATTAAATATGCTTAATCTGGATGAAGTATATTTGAAAATATTAAGGTTTACCTCCAGGGAATGTACATCAAACAAATGTGTGACCCGGGGCTGACGGTCTCGCTCATCTTCCAGGGATGAGGTAATGACATGGAATAATTCATGAGCGTCCTGTGAAAGGCCAAAGAATTCCCCAGAGAGGCCTGATGAAGCAAAGCCATAGAGGGAACCACTGCCTAGTGACCCGTCGGGCAAACCTCCCAACCCGAAAGCTAATACTGGCAGAGTCCACTTTCTACCTTCCCAGGGCCCCCCTGTCAAAGGGGAACTATTGTCACACTAGACATTTTCACAATTAAGAACCTTACTTAGCTCAGGGGTCCATAGATTTAAAAGTATTCTCAAAATGAGAAAACACTTAAAGCTACAATTGAATTAATCAAGATGCATTTTAAGAAAGTGTAGAAACCAGCAACATTGTGTTCAAAAAGGAACACTTGGGTTCAGATTAATGTGGAACAAGAGTGGGGTTCCACGCAATGTCTGCTCCAACTTTGAGGCCACTTCAAAACTGACTTTTGGGGTTTGTTTCAGTTTTGGGGGCTTTTTGTTGTTTTTAATCTTTTTGAAACAGGGTCTTGCTATGTAGTCCAGGCTAACCTTGAACTCACTATGTAGCCCAAGCTGACCTTGAACTCATGATCCTCCTGCCTCAGCCTCCTGTGTGCTAGCTTTACAGGTATGTGCCTCCAAGACTCACCTTTTTCAAAAGGCGGATGGGCCCATAAACAGTCTCACCCAAACCTCTGAACCTCCGAAGTGAAGATACCTGCCTCTTTCTAAAGGACCCACCAGGCATTTCCTATCAGCTGCCAAAGTCTAAGTCACTTGAGAAGTGAAAAAATGTTCACAGACAAGTGATTATGTCCCCTCCTGCTAACCTTCCTTTCACTGGATGACAAAGCAACTTACAGTCTCTCTAATTATGAGAGCAAGAAGAAAGGTGGGAATCTCAATGCAAAAGTTTGTTTAGAATGTGACAGAAATGTCCATTCAGCCAAAGGTCAGCCCTAATCACCAGGAGAAAGGCCTCCTAAGGTAGGCTTGTTTGTATGTTGTGTTTACCTGTTCTTCAAATGAAGAGATTTGCCATCTGTACATTCTTAAGACATCTAGCAAGCAGCTTGCATCTAAGACTTCATCCTCAGTAACTTCTTGGCAGGACAAAGCTGGAAACAAAAGGCAACACAATTATTAACTTGCCAGGGAACCAATACAGTGTACCCCATCAATGTTAATTAAAATGTAAGGACTGTAAGATTCTCTGTGGCATTAAATCCCTTATGTCACTCTTAGCCTGTTGCAATGCTTAGTGTGCTATTATGCTGTGGGAAAGAATGTGAGACTGCATGAGGCTGCAGCATTTCAACAAAGTAACTGATTGCTGGATCTTCAAATTACCACCATCAGCCATAAATTTACTGTTGCAAGACCTTGTTGAGTAAAGTGACTCTCACCCACCATTCTCAGGGCTATGCAGGCTTCAAACACTCATCAAGTCCAGCCCCACACTCAGTGCACAACTCCTCTCCACAGCACTCCCTCCCTTGGTTTGGGGCTTTTCTTGTTTGCATTTGGAATTCTGATTATCATGGCAAATTGTACCAAGCTTTGTGGGGCAGCTTGAAAGGGCTTGCCCAGTGCTTGGTTTTACAATCAAAAGGAGAATCAAACCTAATAAACCAAAGCAAAAGTCTGGTCAGCCTTATGAATTTACAATTATACCCAGGCAGGATGGGCAATTTCTGTGAAGGACTCTAGGTTCTCTGCTGCAACCACTCACTCGGGCTGCAGAAAGCATCCACAGGCAACACCTGAACAAGTGAGCATGGCTGGCAGGTGCATTTGGCCCATGGGTCACAGGGCACTGAGGCCTACTCTTGACCCTCTGCTTCCCATGGAACACTGGACCAGACCAGTAGTGCTAGAGTATGGGAGATGAAGTGAGGCTTCTGCCTCAGGGGTTTGTGCAAATGCAATGACTCCCCAGCTAAGTAGGCCCCACCTACGTCTTTTCTGACTTTTTATCAGCAGATCTGATAACTACCTAAAACTGTGAAGGTGAATGAGGTTCTGAAACTGTCAACAACTATACAACACCAAAACAGCTGCTGCTAACCATCTGGTTATTTTCTGTCCAGCCTTTGCCTGTGGGAGTTTCTACCTTGATAAAGTCAAACCACATTCTGTACGTTGCTCAGCCTTTCCCAAATTAAAAAAAAAAAAAAAAAAAACACTTCATACAAGCCAATCTTCCTAATGAACACAGATGCAAAAATCCTCAAGAACATATTAGCAAAGAGAATGCAGCAAATCATCAAGAAGATTAGACACCATAACCAAGTGGGATGCACACTGGGGATGCAGGGATGGTTCAACACATGTAAATCAATAAAAGTAATACAATATATTAACAGAGCCAAGGAAAAAAATCATATGAACATCTCAATAAGTGCAAAAAATTATTCTGACCAAGTCCAGCACCCACTCATGATTATAACCCTACAGAAAATAGGAACAGATGGTCTTTATCTCAACTGAATAAAAGCCATCTATGAAGAACCAACAGCCAACCTCATACTCAATGGACAAAAACTGAAAGCTTTCACTCTAAAATTAGGAATAAAACAAGAATGTGCACCATCTCCAACTTTTTTTTTTTTTTTAAGAATTTTTAATTTAATTTAATTTAATTTTTTCTTGTTTCAGAACTTTTGTTTATTTATTTTTATGGCCTGCTCAGCCTGCCCTGAGGGCAGGGCTGGCACAGCATGTGGTGCTGGGGATCGAACCGCAGTCCCTGCAGCCGCCCAAGCTTTCCTAAGCAGGCACTTTAGACCACTGAGCCATCCTGCCGGGCCCACCATCTCCAATCTTATTCAACATAGTTCTAGAAACTTTAGCCAGAGCAATTAGATAAGAGAAAGATGTAACAATAGGAAAGGAAGAAGTGAAATTATCATTATGCACAGACGACATGATACTCTACATAAGACTCCCAAAGCTTCACTAAAAACAGAATTAATAAACAAATTCAGGGCCCGGAGGGATGGCTCAGTGGTCTAAAGCGCCTGCTTGGGAAAGCTTGGGCGGCTTCAGGGACCGCGGTTCGATCCCCGGCACCACATGCTGCGCCAGCCCTGCCCTTGGGGTGGGCTGAGCCGGCCATAAAAATGAGTGAATAAACAAATAAAGGTTCTGAAACAAGAAATAAATAAAATAAAAAATTGTAAAAAAAAAATAATAAGCAAATTCAGTAGCATAGTTAGATACAAAGTCAGTGCTCAAAAAATCAATAGCTTTCCTATACAAAAATAGCAATCTCATTGAGAGAAATTAGAGAAACAGCATCTTTCACAATAGCATCGAAAAAAATTAAAAGCCTAGGAATCGATCTAATGAAGGATGTAAAAGATCTCTACATTGAAAACTAGTACTTTGAAAAAAGAAGTTGAAGTGGGTATCAGAAAATTAAAAGATATCTCTTCCTCATGGGTAGCAACAATCAATGTAGTAAACATGGGGGTGGGGATATAGCTCAGCACATAAGTGCCTGCCTGGCAAGCACAAGGTCTGAAATTTAAACTCTGGTACCAAAAAAGAAAGAAACCAGACAGACAAGACAAGACAGACAGACAGACAGAAAATGGCCACACTTCAAAAATTGTTACACAGATTTAATACAATTCTAAAAGGGTATCACAAAATAATCCTAAAATTTATTTGGAACCAGAAGAGACCTAGAACAGCAAAGGTAATTTTGTTTTGTCTTACTTTGTTTTTGTTTTTGTTTTGAGGGAGCGGGGATTGAACGCAGGCCCTTGAAAGCTTCTACTGAGCTATTTTCCTGGCCACGCAAAGGCGATTCTGGGCAACAAAGGTAAGGCATGGAGCATCAAAAATCCCTGCTTGAATTGTACTATAAAACCACAGTGATAAAAACAGCATGGTCCTAGAAAAAAAAAAACAGACCCAAAGATCAATGATGCAGACTAGGAGATACAGTAAAAACTCCAGCTACTCAGCCACCTTATATTTGACATAGGAGCCAAAAACATCAACTGGATAGCCTCCTTAATAAATGGTGCTGGAGGGGCCCATCAGGATGGCTCAGTGGTCTAAAGTGCCTGCTTAGGAAAGCTTAGGTGGCTGCAGGGACCGCAGTTCAATCCCTGGCACCACAAGCTGTGCCAGCCCTGCCCTGAGGGCAGGCTGAGCCGGCCATAAAAATAAAATAAATAAACAAACAAACAAAAGTTCTGAAACAAGAAAAAAAAATTTATAAATAAATGGTGCTGGAAAAACCTGCTCTGCACATGCTGAAGATTAAAACTGAGCCCATCTTTCATCATGCACTACACTAAATTTGAAATGGATCAAAGATCTAAATAATAATGCAGAAACATTAAATCTGCTGGAAGACAGAATAGGTGAAATCTCTTAAAGATACTGATGTAGACAAAGACTGTGAATAAAACTCTGCACAAGAACTATTACACAGAACCAACAAATAGGATCTCTTATTAAAAAGCTTTTCTACAGCAATAGAAACCACTGACAGAGTAAAAAGACAACCCATGTGTGGGGAAAAAAGTGTGCTGTTCCTCAAAGGTTGATCTGAGAATGTATAAAGGTTTATCATGAGGTTTATCAAGAGTGTATGAAGAGGGGGATAACCCACTCAGGAACCCTCTCCTGTCCCTCTCTCGGACAGGAGCTTTCTTTTCCCCTAATAAGTCTATTTTGCTCATATAAAAAAAGAGTGTATAAAAAACTAAAAAAACAAAAAGTCAGACTATCCTAATTTAAAGACTCAATCCAAAAATAGGAACTAGAGGTGAAGACACACTTCTCAGATGAAGAAATACAAACAGCAAATAAATATGTGAGAAAACACTGAGATCCCATCTATCCCAGAAAGAATGGCCATCATCAAAACGTCAGCCGTTAACAAATGCCAGAGCAGCTGTGGGGCAAAAAGAACCCTTCTCCCTTGTGGGTGAGAGTGTAGACTGGTACAACCACTGTGGAAATTAGTGTGGAGTTTCCTCAAAAAAACTAGGACCATAGTTCCCATTTGACCTAGCTATTCTCTTTTGGCTATCTTCCCAGAAGAATTAAAAACATTAAGGGTCAGCCAGATAGCTCAGCGGACTAAAGCACCTGCTTAGGCAGACATGGACTGGGTTTTGGTCCCTGCATGCTGTGTAGGCCCTGCCCCCGGGTGTGCTGAGATGGTGATTGAGACTGGGCATGGTGGCATGCACCTGTGATCCCAGCACTTAGGAGGTGGAAAACAGGAGGATCGCTATGAGTCTGAGCTGTGTAGTGAGACTCTGTAGACCCTGTGCTAAATACATAAAAAAATTATCACATATGTCAACCAATAACAAAGGCTGGAGGAGGTTGGAGGAAAAAAGGAGCCCTTCTCCTATGTGAGTGGGAGTGCAGACTGATACAACCACTACGGAAATCAGTGTGGGGATTCCTAAAAGAGCTAGGATTAGAGGTCCCATTTGACTCATCTAGTCCCCTTTAAATTTAAAACATCATACCACAGCAATAAATGTGCACCAATGATTATAGCAACATAATTTATAGTAGCTAAATCTTGGAAACAATGCAAGTGCCCACTAACCGTGGAATGAATAAAAACAAAGTGGTATGTTTATATACTGAAGTACTACTCAGCTATAAAGAAGAATAAACTCAAGGCTTTTATAGGTAAATGGATACAACTGGTGATCATATTCACAAGTGAAATAAATCAGACTCAAGTATGTAAACATCGTATTGTCTCCCTAATGTAAGAAGCTGAAAGAGTAACTAAGATTAAAAAAATCTATAATGGGCCAGGCGTGGTGGTGCACACCCGTAATCCCAGCACTCGGGAGGCTGAGGCAGGAGGATCGGTGCAAGTTTTGAGACCAGCCTGGGCTACAAAAGTGAGCTCAAGGCCAGCCCCAATTGCATAGTGAGACCCTGTCTCAAAAAGACAAAAAAAAAAATCTATAATGGATATTGTGAAAGTGAAAGAAACTACCTAAAGGAACAACTGGGATAGGAGAAAGCAAAAAAGGAAAAGAAAACACACACACACACACACACACACATACGCACACACACACACTAAGATAGTTATACTACTAATTTCTTTTTTTCTTTTGTTTGTTTTGAGACAGTGTCTCACTGTGCAGTTTGGGCCGACTCTGTGCTCACTCTTGTAGTCTCCAGGCTGTGTTGAACTCATAGTGATCATCCTGTCTCAACCTGGTAAGTGCTAGAATTAGAAATGAGCACCACCATGCCTGGTTCTGAGGCCACCAGCATGCCCCCATCCATCCACCCCGGGGTTCCAGAGCTGGTGCAGCATGCAGGGCTGGGGATTGAACTCAGGGCCCTGTGCTTGGCAGGTGCTTATGCCTCTGAGCTACCTGCCAGACCCTCTTTGAATTCACTGAAGGGCACAGTTTGTGTTTATATTGTTTGATCAATCTTGCAAGCCTGTATCTTATAATCTGAGCAACTACATTGATGATAATAATACATAATAACTGTTAATTTCCTATTATCTTGTTTTAAAATTCTTTTTTTTTTTTTTTTTTGGGTCTTTTTTGAGACAGGGTCTCACTATGCAGTTCAGACTAGCCTTGAACTCACTTCTGTAGCCCAGGCTGGTCTCGAACTCACACAGATCCTCCTGCCTCAGCCTCCCAAGTGCTGGGATTACAGGCATGCGCCACCACGCCCGGCTTTTTTAACGACTTCTGTGAGATAGACTGCCAGACATGCAATCACTAGGCCAAAAGGTACTGAACACTTTACCAACTATTCCTGGACAGTGCCACTTTCCAAAAAGGCACACTAAATCCCACCCTGCTAGCAGTGTGGATGTACAGTCCAGCAGCTTGCCAGAATTGTGGATTTTTAAATCTCTGTTGACAAGAAAACAAAACAAAAAAGAAAAAAGGCACTATTATTTTATTTGTATTTCTTTGACGTGATAATGTCAAGTTGAACACTGGAGCATTAACAACCTGTATACTTCTGAATGACCTTATTTCTTAGGCTAGGGCACTTTTTAAATGTTTTTGGAACCAAGTCCTTAACAATGAAAATGTTTATATGGCAGGGGGATTTTTTTCCTGGCTTAAAAAGCTGTTATTGAAATGGGCAGATTTTAAAAATAGATGAACAAATGGCTCCAGATTTGATGCCTGTTTCTATCTTCTGGGCTTAAGCATTTTTTCTTGTGATGATCTATAGTCTTTTCTACAATAAAGCTCTTAACCTGCTCTCTGCCTGCCAGCTGCTGGGTTTTGTGAACATATGTGTTCCCTTTATGTACCCAGTAGATACCTTTCAGGAGGTGCAGCAGGGTCAAGGACAAGTGCTGGTGTGGCGGGGGCTCCTTCTGGCCCCCGTTGTACTGCGTGGTGAACTCCTCCAGCCACCTGATGAAGGCAGGACAGGCAGACAAGCCCTGCAGCAAGGAGTTCATGAAGCAGGTGTTCCCTAAGTTCACGAGGCCTGGCACAAGCCCTGAAAGAAAGTTGGGGAAGGAAGAGACCAGCACGTGGCCTGGCACCCATGTTCCTTTTCTCTCCCAGCCAGGACCCACAGTGTCTGCACTCTGGATGAGGCTCCCAATCTGAGCAGCTCCTTATCACCCACACCTAGAGACAGCATAACCTGTCTAGGCTCCTGCACACCAAAAGCAATGGAAGGCCAAGTCTGCAATCTGTTATCTTTGAAGCCATCGCAAGGTCTGGCACAGGAGGGTTCATTATTCAAACATATAAAAACATTTAGTAACCATCTCTCCTTTCTTCTCTCACTCTCTCCCTCATTCTCTCACGTGCTGTCTCTTCTTTAGTAAGAAAACAGTGTTTCTCAGAACAGAAAACAATGTTCTGTTGTTACTCTGTGAAGACAATGATTTTGTTCTCAGAACAATTACTGGGAAAGATGTCATTCTACCAATTCTGATCAGCCTTTCTGCAAAGAGAACACCAAAATTTGATACAATTCCCTCCTCTCTGAAACAGTCACAAGGATATATAATAAACTCAGTTACAACCATCTCCAGATTTTATAATGATCACATTTTGCTACCTCTATCCCTTTCTTTCACCTGCTGTATTTCAATCAATGATTAGGACAGTGACATTTACAAAAGGATCATTTTAAAATAAAGTGTTTTTAATGAATAAACTCATTTGAAACTTTTACTTGCAAAAAGTCAGCTGCCTGAAACAGGTGCTCTACTAAAGCCACCAATGTTATTCATGGGAACAAGCTGAGCCACAGTCCAAAGCACTCCTTCAACTCAAACCCTCAGAGGTGCTCAGACAGAAATCTTTTTGTAACAGGGTGGAAAATAATAAGTCAACATGGAAGTATTATTTCACAACTAAAAGGTAGAAGAGAACAAAGAATGACCCATTCCCCCAGCTTTTCACACTGTTTTGAGATAAAAAGGTATCAGTCAAGTCCAGAGACCCTGAAGCAGTGGCCCCCTTCTTACCTTTTCTACGTTTCTTCCTCTCTGTAATGGGACCCCAAATAACATAGATTCCTGCTGCAAGGGCAGCAGCAATCCCGCCTATAACTCCCCAGTTCTTCATGACTTTATACCTGAAAAAAAGAAAGTTACTCTGTCGCCTTCACCACAAACACAAAATGTGAATGTACAAACATAGGTAGGTAGAAAAACATCTGATCCCAATAACCCACCAAATCCCTACCTTGAAAGTTAACATACAAGAATAGGATTATGTTTTGAGATTCAGGATGTTTAAATTAGGATTTAAGATCCAAGACAAAGTACAGCCTTCCAAAAGTCCTTTCTCAAGAGGAAAAGCAGCTTTTCTCCTGCTATCCCTCATTCCTCTGCTGCACTGGCTACCAGAATAGCTCATACTTTTTTTTTTTTTTTTTTGAGATTAGATCTCACTATGTAGCCCCAGGCTAGCCTCGAATTCACAGCAAGCCTCCTGTGTCAGCCCACAAAGTGCTGGGACCACAGGCCTGCACCAGCTCCCCCGCAGCCTATACTCTTGACCTCAGGGCCTTTGCGCTGCTGCGCCCTCTGATTGGAACACTCTTCCCTATATCACCACTTGGCTCCCTCTCTCCCCTTTACTTCTCTTCACCACTAACAGAGGCCTGTTCTGAACACCCTGTTGGAATCTGCACTCCCAGCCACCTTTACCCAGCACTGCCTTTTCTTTTTATTATTAGACTTACTGTTTTCTAACTTAAAATTCAGTTATTCACCCAAGGGGGGGATCTTTATCTGTTGTACTAACTGAAGCAGCAGAAGTATTTAGGTCATGCCTGGCACAGAGTAGCTTCTCAAAAACATTTGCTAAATGACTGAATACTGTAGCAGATATACATGACTGTGTTTCTCTTTTACAATATTAAATGTAAAATAAGAAGCTGGGTATGGTGGCTCACGCCTGTAATCCCAGCACTTGGGAGGCTGAGGCAGGAGGATCGATGTGAGTTCAAGACTAGCCTGGGCTACAGAAGTGAGTTCAATGCCAGCCTGAACTGCATAGCAAGACCCTGTCTCAAAAAGACAAAAAGACACACACAAAAAAAAAGTAAAATAAAAGATCTTCTAAATACTTATAAAATTAAATTTCTAATTTCTGGCTTCACTCAAACACTGAAATCATTTTTTTTAATATAAATGAAGAACATTTACCCATAATTTAAAATATTACTTTTATACAGTTATGTTTCTACTAAATAAGGTAAAGCATACACATGTATACACTTATGTGTTATACACTATGGCTGTGCTACACACACACACACACACACACATACACACAGTATTATGCGCAATATTTGGATCATGTGAATGTAATTTTGAGCCCAACTCAGTAGAGTCATTAGTGATAACAGTGACTGGCTTACAGTAGTCAGTATTTTCCTAGTGTCATAGAATAAATTTCAAATACAACTCTTCTTCTGGGGGAGTCAACTGAGCATGCACTAACTTGGTTAAGAAAGCAGAATCACATTACTCTGGCTGTTACCTGGCTTTGTCCTGGGCCATCTTTCTACTTTGGTTTTGCTGTTTTTATTCTTTTGTCTTTGTGTTTTTGAGACAGGAACTCTCTCCATAGTTCAGGTTGGCCTTGAACTCACTATGTAGTCCAGGCTGGTCTCCAACTTACAGTGATCCTCCTGCTTCAGCCTCCTGAGTGCTGGGATTACAGGCATGCACCACCATTCCCAGCATCACTCTACTTTTTAAGCCTCAGCCTCCTCATCTATACAATGGAACCTACCACACAGGACTGTAGTGAGGATTAAATAAAATCTAATGCATAAGGTACATGGTAAGAGTTTAATAAATATTAGCTGCTGTAACTACTACACTTTATAACCTTAGGTTCATTTGAACTTCTGTTTCATGATGAAGTTTAGGCTGGCAAAATGAATTCATTCTGCAGCCCAGGTTGGCCTTGACTCCTGGTGATCCTCCTGCCTCAGCCTCCAGAGTGCTGGAAATACAAGTGAATGCTACCACAGCTGGCTTATTTTGATCTTTCTTAATGCAACATTGTTTGCTTGCTTGTTTTTGATGTCAGTATCAAACCCAAGGCCTCGAATATGCTGACCAAGCACTCTATTACTGAGCAATACTCCCAGTCTAGTATGCTAACTTGTGCACAGCATGTCCCAAAAGTGCCTGGAAAGGTAATAAAGGGCTATCACTGAAGTGCTAAAGCTTCTGACCAGTGCTGAAAGTTTCCCAGAAAGCACTCATTTGAGGGTGCATACTTAACCCAGGCAATTATAATTTTATCCTGAAAACAGGATATAATGCAGTCAGGTTCTATTATCAACCACAATTTTTTTTTTTTTTTAAGATAGAGTCACTAAGGAGATAGCTCAGTCATATATGACTGCCTAGCAAGAGCAAGGTCCCAAGTTCAACCCCTGTTACCAAAAAAAAGGACAATCTCACATGTAGTTCAAGCTGGCCTTGAGCTCACCATGTACCCCAGGCTGGGCATGAATTTGCAGCATTCCCCCTGCCTCAGCCTCCTGGGTACTAGGATATCAGTCATGCGCCATCATGCTCCCCTTATCATCCACATTTTTAAAGATGAAGGAATGAGGAGATATGACTAACTGGGTCACAGTAATGCTCTGAACCCATGCTTGTCCAGCTCCAAAGTCTGTGTTGAAAACTGCATGAGGGGAACTGAAGGCACTGTCAAAGGCGTGGGAGTGGGGCCTTGTCAGGTCCTCAGCAGAGCATGGAGGAAAAGCTAAAGGACAAAAATACCAGAATAAGTAACACCTTGGAAAGCTCCACTTCTCTGCAAAATGACATTCTGAGGAGAGTAGTGAGGCCTCGTAGCAGAGAGATCTGGCTTCTCTTCTACCTGTTATCAGATCAGCTCTGGGGCCACAGGCAAGGCCAGCTCCAGGCCCATTTCCCATTTACATAATGGGGGCACTGGACAGGATGGTCACTGAGGGTTTTTAGCCCTGGAAATAATAAGCTCTTTAGACTGCTCCAGTTCCAGAGGAAGCCAACCTGAGCAACAGGTCTCAGTCATTTAAGGTCAGCAATGGGGCAGCTCAGCTCCCAGTCCCTTGGGGAGGGTGAAAAGGAAAGAAATGAAGGCTGGGACAAAACAGGCCATGCAGCCAACTGGGGGGGTTCTAGCAAGAATGAAGGGCTTTTAAGCCTTAACAGGACAGGTCAATCTTGAGGGTTACAGGGCTAGAACTGATTCAAGGACCCTTATATATTAAGAGAATTTAGTCACACCAACAAGAACAATTCAGAACTGGGGACCCCTAGCAAAACGGAGGGAGGGGAGGTGCTGAAAGATATAGGGGTACCGACAAAATTGAGGGGTTATGTAGCAAGCCTGGGGCACTTTTAACGTTGTGAAAGCCATAGCAGGACTGGGGAGCCTGGCATAAGATTGTGGAACCCTGGTAATGCGGGCACAAATACGACTGGAAGGTCCAGAAGGATGGGGTGGGAGTGGGTCCTAGAATGATTAAGGAGTCCTGACAGGCCCAGAAGCCTAGGGGGTGCCCTCGCAGAATTAGGGACCTGGACAACACAGAGGGGTCCTCTTAGTCCTGAGACGCTGACCGGGTGGAGAAAGCAATGGCGGGGGCCGGGAGCACTGAGAATCGCGAGTGAGGGAATCGGCGCTGCCGCCAGGCACCCCTCCCATCGCAAGGCCTCAGCCTCGGCCCTTTAGGGTGCACAAGCCTCTGTTCGCAACAAGGGGAACCCTGACTGGGTATGAAAAGCCGCCACAGGCCTGAACTGAACCCCGGGACCGAGCCTCCCTGCCCCGCCCCCGCCCCGCAGCCGAAGCTCACCTGACGGCCGCCCCAGCCCGCAGGAAGCGCTGGATGGCCCTGTCGGCCGCGGTCATCGCCGCCTCGGCCCGGGAGCGCAGCATCGCGGCAGCGCGGGAGGCTTGTCGCCGCCCCCGCCGCCTCCGCCGCGGCCCGACCGAGGGCTCCGATGGCTCCCGAGGCGGCGGAACCCACGGCCACGATCCCGCCTCCTCGGGTGAAGGTAGGTCGAAGGACAGACGCCTGGGAAACCGGAAGTAGCAGCCACGGACAGCAATAGCGGGCGGACCACGGCTTTGTTTTTCCTTTCCCTCTTAACAACGAGCGCAGGCGTCAGTTACTAAGGGACGCGCTCTGGCTCTGCTTGTTTCCAGTTTTGCCTAGGCTCCATCTACAAATGAAGATTCTCCAACCTGACTACCTTTAAAATGGAATAAAGCATTAAAACTAGCTGTCCTTTTTATGTAAAGTAGATTTTCAGTGCCAAATCAATAAAAATGTCATTGTGAGGTTAAAAAAAAAAAAAAAGATTCTCCATTTTTCAGGAGGCGCCCTGGGTCACGCTTTCCGTTTGGAGAAGAAACCCTCCCTGCTCGAAAGTGGAGTCAGCCCTCTGCCAGCGTTATTACTTTCATGCGGGTGGCGGGGGACGGCAGAGGTTGCCAAACAGGGCCTTTAATAAGGATGTGACCTGTCGCCGAAGGCATCAATAGGGAAACCAATGTCGTTAGTAGCAAGAGCCATTAAACTTACTGTTTTCCTATTTGCTAAATACCTATTGCTAAATATTGTCACATTATTCACATTCAGTGTTCACATTTTGCATTCTAGGAAACCCAAGAAATTTAGAGAAGCAGTAAGGCTTTAACACTTCTCATAGGAGATGAATGAGAAATTGGTAGGCAAGTCTCGACGTCTCCAGAAAGCGCGTCCAATAGGAAAAGCCATATGGGTAACTTTTTAAAATTTCCAGTAATCATATTAAAGTAAAAATCTAGAAGTGAAATTAGCTTTGACACTATATTTCATTTGGTCCAATAGATCCAAAAGATTATCATTTCTACAAAGAATGATCAATAAGATAATTTACCTTCTTCTTTTGGGCTAAGTGCATTTTGATTTACACCACCCGCTTTGTGTGTGTAAGAGTGTGTGTGCGCTTGTGTGTTACTGGAGGTCAACCCAGGACCATGAATATGCTAAGCTTGTCTTCTCCCACTTAGCTACAGACCAAGCCCGTAGGCTGTCACCTTATCATATAATCATCATATGTCACTAATGGTTACCACATTTTTCAGCACGATTACAGAGCACAAAGTTCAGACAGATTTCACTCTCCATTTTAATCACTTTCCTCAGCTCTAGACTGAGTAATTACAGCTGCTTCGCTGAAGAAAGCTTTGCCTTAGTGCAGTAGTTCTCAACATTTTGGGTCACAAGATTTCTTTATAAACTTAAGCATTGAAAATCTGAGTTTAGGTAGATTGTAGCTAACTGGATTTACCCTGTTAGGAATTAAAACGGAGTGATAATTTTTGCTTTTTAAACTGAGAATTGTTTTCAGAGTAAAACCCACCCACTTTCAGCATATGGTTCTATGCATTTTGACAAGTACATACGGTCCTGTAACCACGACCACAGCTGAGACATCACATCACCTGAGTAGAAACATTTGATCTTTCCAGGCTTCCCAAGATGGATTCTGGGCCACCTTACTGTGAATGACACAGCTCACCCAGTAATGTGGCTTCACACAGGGCATATAAGCATGGAAGACACTTTGGAAATGTCCCTGACATTGGCACTTTCTACTGTGTTTTTTGTTTTTTTAAAACGTATTTAGAGCCGGGCGTGGTGGCTCACGCCTGTAATCCCACCACTCGGGAGGCTGAGGCAGGAGGATCGGTGCGAGTTCGAGACCAGCTTGGGCTACAAAAGTGAGCTCAAGCCTAGCCTGAACTGCATAGCGAGACCCTGTCTCAAAAAAAAGACAAAAAAATAAAAATAAAAATAAATAAAACGTATTTAGTACAAGGCCTACAAAGTCCTACTACATAGATCGGAATCCTAGTGATTGTCCTGCTTTCAGCCTCCCAAGAACTGGGATTACAGGTGTGTACTATCACACCCAGTCTCAGACATGCTCTCAGTGTGTCCTGAAGGAGGACCTGGCATTGGCCCACGGGGATCAAACCCCGGTCCCTGTGTCTGCCAAAGCAGGTACTTTAATCCACTGAGCTATGTTTCTGATGACAAACTTCTTAATAGCTTTATCCTTGGACAAATAGGTTGCACACAGCCGCAGCCTTTTTTAGCACAACTATTGTTCCTTTTTAAAAAATGTTTTTGTAGGCACCAAGATAAAACATCCTGTTGCCTGCCTGGCATGGTGGCACACACTTTGTAATCCCAGCACTAGGAAATCTGAAGCACAGAATCACTGCAAGTTGGAAGCCAGCCTGGGCTGCATAGTGAGTTCAGGGTCAGCCTGAGATATATAGAGACTATCTCAAAAAAACAAACTAAGGTCCTAGTTAGAAGCACAATGTAGGGCCAGCCAAATATCTCAGTGGATTAAAGCACCTGCAAGCAGGAGCAGGGGCCAAGGGTTCAATCCCTGCACCTGCCGTGCTAGCCCTGTCCCCAGGCACACTGAGAAGGCAACTGAGACTGGGCATGGGTGCCTGTAATCCCAGCTTCTTGGAGGCTGTGAACAGGGAGATCACTCTGAGTCTGATCTGGCACTGAGCCCCTGAACAAACCCTGTAGACCCTTCCCTAAACGCCAAAGAAGAAGGAGAAGGAGAAGCACAATACAAGAACCTTCAACCTCTTTCCAGCTACATTCTATGGCCTGCAGTGTCCCTCAAAACACTACAAGTTTTCCTGGATTACAGATGCACCTTGTCCTCTCAGCCATGGCCCAGGTTCTCCAAAATTGAAATATTGTAGATCAAAGGAATGTGAAAGCCTACAATCTGTGGGACTTGAAGCCATGACCTTATGTGTGCAGCTACTGAAAACCTCTAACATCACTCATGAATGAATGTGAGTGAGAAAGATACATAATCTCTTAGGATTACTATAAAATAGTTTTAATAACTAAAACATAGGTCTTGAATACCACCAGGGAGCCTACGGTCTGTACTTTGAGAATGATTGATTTAACCTGCTGGGTGAGTACTCTGCTATCCTAATGGCCAACCTTAGGGATCTATAATCTAGATGATTTTAGATAACTGAACTTATAGGATACCCATAGTCAGTTATAAACTGGTATTGTCTCCAAATATGTGGTCATCCTAGTGACTGGGACAAAGTAAAGAAATCCTGGATTCTAAGTCTAAACCTAAACTCTCAGATGCCTCACTGAGAATTTAGTCAATTAATCTTTTTATGGGGTTGGGGTGCTGAGACAGGGTCTCGCTGTATAGTTCAGCATACTCACTGTGTAGCCCAGGCTGGCTTTGAACTCAGAAGAAATCTTCCTACATCAGACTTCTGAATGCTGGGATTAGGGGTGGGCCCACTACACCCAGCTTCACTCCATGTTTTTCCCTGGGTGTAATGGTTAGTTAAGTGTCAGTGTGGCTGCATTATGGTGCCCAGATATTTCATCAAATATTCCAGAGTATCTGTACAGGCGTGGTATTTTTTTAGGTGAGTTTAACAATTCAGTGGATAAAGATCACTCACATTACTCAAAGTCTGTTGAGTTGGAGGTTTGCATTATAATTTAGACTTAAAGTGACCCCTCAATGTTTTGTCTGTGCAGAGGTGAGGCTATATTGAAGGTGGCCAAGTCATGAGGCATTATTCTCCTATGTGGATTAGTTCATAGCCTGATATGCTGATAGGAGGTGGGGCCCTGTAGCAGGAGTGGTTATCCGAGCAGCTTTGTTGGGGGAAATGCTCTCCCTCTACCATGGGTTGAACACCTGTCCTTCTCCCTAGTTACTTTTCCTTTGGAGCCAGCTGGCCATGGATTGAATCTTATGAAACCATAAGTCAAAATAAACCTGTTCTTCTGGTTAGAGACAACAGGTCTTTTCTCCAGCGATGGGAAAGCTAAATAATATGCCCTGAATAGAACAGAATGGGCCAGCGAGATAGCTCAGCAGGTGTAAGCGTAGGCAAAGTCTTGAGTTCCATTCCCCGTACTGCAAAAAAAATAATAAATTAACAATGAATAGAACAAAAAGACTAAGCAAGAGAGAATCCTAGCAGGGTGTCTTTGGAGTTGAACCACAATGTTTTCTCTTCCCAGGGTCATGGAGGATGTTTCCATTCACTTGGGTCCTTCTAAATATGTCTCTTGGACCAGTGAGATAGCTTAGTGGACTAAGTACCTGTTTTGACAAGCACAGGGACCACGGTTCAATCCCCAGTCACACATGCTGTGCCAGCTCCTCTGACCAACTCCGGGCATGATGGTACACACCTGTAATCCCAGCGCTTGGGAGGCTGAAAGCAGGAGGATCACTATGAGTCTGATCTGTGTAGTGAGACCCTGTAGATCCTGTACTAAATACATAAAACAAAAAAAGACAAAACAGTGGGGGAAAAAAATGTCAACATTGGTGGAAGACAGTTCACACCTGAGTGTTTCTGACTTATGAATACTCAAGGAATGGAGGCTTTTGCTTGCCTTTAAAGGAACCGTGTGACGATGGGACAGGAGGGAGCATCTCACTGCCCTCTGTGACTTTTGTACTATGTGCATCATCTATTATTTATCCAAAAGGTAATTTAAAATCTAAAATATGAAAAATATAGAGGAATGTAACAAGAATTAACATTTTATGCTAGTGAAAAATACTCATTAGAAAGTTATACAAAGTGAGGAGAGAAAGACATCTAATAGGACCAATATGATATCAAATTTGTAAAGAGATACTGATGGGTGAGAGTCTCTGGATAAAAAATGACTGGGCGCCTGCAGTCCCTAGGTGGAAGCACACAATAGCTTTCTGTGATGAGGTCAGCAATTTTTATGTTCTTCTGAATGCTTTTTCATATTATTTGAATTTCTAAAATGATCATACATTTTTTAAAAAACCAAGAAAGTATCTTCAAAGAAAATACCATATTTATTTTTCTTTGTGCAATAGTTCTGCATTATTACAACCCCTGTAGCAAGTTATTTTTCTAATCGATCTCTGATTCACAAAGATTTTTATTTTTCAGTACTAGGAATCAAACTGGACCTTGCACTTGCCAGGCAGGCGATTATGCCAGTGAGCTATATTCCCATCCTGACAGAGGAATATTAAAATCCAGCTTTTTTTTTTTTTTTTTTTTTTTTTTTTTTTTTTTTTGTCTTTTTTGAGACAGGGTCTCGCTATGCAGTTGAGGCTGGCCTTGAGCTCACTTTTGTAGCTCAGGCTGGTCTCGAACTCGCACCGATCCTCCTGCCTCAGCCTCCCAGAGTGCTGGGATTACAGGCGTGGGCCACCACACCGGCAAAATCCAGCTTTTAAGCTTTCTTACTTCAGATCCTCAAACAAAATCATGCTTAAATCTTCCTGGGCAGCTTGTTAAAGAATGCTGTGACTGTTCTGTAGAGCACGCAGTGTGGAGTGGTCTTTACTTCATTGATGTGATAAGTTTACACTTCACCTACATTTATTTTCTTACATCAGCAAGTCTATACAAGCTTCCAAGAATATGGATGTGATTAATTATGCACGTTTTCTCCTATTTGATGCTAATGTGTGTCATTAAACGGAGTGTATTCTTTTTCTTTCCCTTGGGGTTAAATGACATTCAGAGTTCTCTGTCAGGGTCCTGTGAGTCTTACTTAGCACACAGCTTCCCAGAGCATTTCATCTGAAGGAATCACATGGTTGAATAAGCCACATTTGTTTCCTTTTTCAATTCTGAAAACCCTTAACTGAGAGAGCCAGAAGAGGCCAGTCTTTTGACTGATAAGAAGACAGAGTTGCCGGGAGGCTCATTAAGAGCAGAAATGAACTAGTCACTCCATTTCGTGGAAGAGACTTGGGTTCTCCGCTGTCTCCTCTGAGAG
>PVJA010038988.1:0-19441 GCA_004027025.1 Myocastor coypus | reverse complement strand
AAAAAAAAAAAAAAAAAAAAAACAAAAAAAAAAAAAGTAATCTTGAATCAGTATCATTATCAGCAGAAAGAAAAGAATAAGTTAATCCTGTAACTGTAGTGTGAGAATTTATGATCTATAAAAAAATTTTAAGTCTATTAATTAAACAAAAAAGTAAATTTGTCAATTAGTTAAGATTTGTAACCTGGTTCCTCCCTCACACAGGAGAACTTTAAGGAAAAGAGGGATTGTGTATCCTTTTAGTCTCTGGGGAAACAGAAGCTTCTCAACATGTCTTACTACCTTTTTAATTTTTCTTGACTTGGATAATGTCAGTCTTTCTTCCCTCACATAGCTCCAACAGAGATTAGGTCTTCTTGGCTGGCACCATCTCCTGTTGAAGTAGTTCTGCTGGTTGGGGTGTGAGGGATTACATGCTGGGGTTAGAGATTCAGGAGGGCTTCATGTAGAGATTGAAACTGGAGGTACATCTTTTTGTTTCTTAACTTTTATGAGGTTTTAGGAGAAAAAGGACAGTTGGTCCTTGTCACCAACAGAGGTTGTCATTTATCTCCTCCTGAGACTCCCTATCATTAACAAATTCAACTAACAATTGATATACTCAGTCTTTGTCTGATCTGAACTTTGGCAGGAAGGATGGAGTGAGGATGGAGGTTTTTAGTCAAACGAAATAACATTTTATCGTCAGCAGCACATTTTTGTGTTTTGGTTGTTGGTTGTTGTTTCTTTTTCCCCCATGGGTCATCGTCCTAAGTCCTTAGCAACAGCCCAAAGGGGTCAAGGGGGCTATTACGAATATTTTGTTTCTGGAGCCCCTTGTTTCCTAAATTGTCCTGAGTGGGAGGTGCATTTATTTCCCATTCTGTTTGTTCCTAAAACCAGGGCTCAATCTCTAGCATACACCAATGTATCTTAGCTTAAGTTACTTTCAGTTTTACTCAAAATCTTCTCAACTTCACCCAGAGCTGTAGGTCTCATCAGAGACCATCTTGGGACAGGGACAGGGGCAGGATAACCCAACTACCAAAGCAATATTCAGTCACCCCCACAACTTCTCTTGCCTTGGTTTGTGCATGAAGTTGCCTGGTTATAATAATCCTCTTGGTCTCCCTTTGGGCCATTGGTTAGGTCAGGAACCTAAGTTTCCACACACACAGTGACTCCAACCTGTTGCCTAGCACCTAGCACCTTAGGAGTTATGGTTTTGTTCCTTGTGGAACTCCTCAGGTAACTCTGCTCTAGGAGGTGATCAGGCTCCCTTCTGCCTCTTAGGCATAATGAACCTAGATTTTTACCAATCTGAAGGGTGTTGCACCCTGAGCTGATTCCTAGGCTTTAGCAGGTTCTGTTGTACATCTAGGGTCCTTGCTCTAGCACCCCAGGAGTGCCTAGAGTCTCTGATGGATTAAATAATTCATTGGTGGCAGGCATAGCTACTTCTGTCTGTGCCCTGTTGTTCAAACTCTGATAACAAAGGAGATGGAGAGATACCATCTCCAAATTCTGGATGAGCCCCAATGAAATGGAGCATGATTCTCAAGCAGAGATGGGATGCTGAGGCCTATCTTTCCAGGAAGCAATGTCGTTTGTACCAGCACAGGTTCAGTGGGCTTATACCCAAAGGGCTGAGCCCCAAACATGGCAGAATTGTACCTTTTATACAATTGTGTTTTTTGCCTTCCTTAAATGGTAACACACTAATAGCCAGATTGGTACAATCTTAGGTTGAGAGCTGTACTAGAACTGTACAGGTATATCTAAAAGCTAAATGTGCCATCTTTCCTTTTTTTTTGAAGAAGAAGAGTTGAAGACCCTCTTTGGGAGAGGTCCTACCACAATTTACTAAGATGAATAGATTCTTAGAGAAATGTTCTCTCTAGTGATATTTGAACTATTTAATTTACTACCTCTTTTTTACGAAGTCAGTTTTAGGTATTTGTCTAACTGAGATTTTGGTAATGGTAGAGAGATATCTTTATACTAACCAGCTGTTTATTATTTTTTAGTGGTTTGAGGTTAGAAGAAGCTGTTTCTGTAGTTTTCGGGGCCTCCAGAAAAGGATTTTTAAGGTCACTTTAAAATCATCTATATGCCCTTTTGCCTAATAGGGTCCCTAACAAGTTAATAAAGATGGGTTAGTAGGTTAAAGAGTCCTGATTTAGTGATTGTGGTGATGAAAGGAAGATCACTTGTAGGAGCATGCACCTCATAGCTCTGTACCTTGGGCTAATGAGCCAAGCATATAAGCCTGGGAGGAGACCATGGCAGCTACCCATACCATGTGTGTCAAGAGTGTGTCAGAGCTACACCTTGGGATGACCAGGGCTGTGCTAATAGGTAAAAATCCCCCCAAAACAGGGAAGGCAATGTCCCACGCTGTACTCTCCACCCCACTGTGGATTGTGGGGTCAATTTGGGGTTCTCTACTTAGCTGCATAAATTCCAAAGTGTTTAAAATTGGAGTGCATTCAAGGTAGAGTGGCCAATATGGAGAGAAAACGTGACACCATGCTTATCTAAGGAAGAGATGGAGGAACCGGGATGTTTGTTTTGGAAGAGAGAGCACAGAATTGCTATTTTCACAGATATAAAGGACTGTGGTGGAGAAAAGCAGTTAGACTTGAGGCCAGTGGAAACAGATTTGGGCTAGACACTGAGTCACTTCTAACTACTTACATGGGCCCTGAGTAAACTGTTTCAGAGTTGTATCATTTTGACTCTTGAAGACAACCCTGTCTAGGGACATGGTCACTGTATTATGAGGGACCTGGGAAATTCCCTCTGATCTCTAGAATCCTGGTTCTGTTTTTCACCATCGCCATGCTGCAGATGTTTCTGGACCTCTGTCTATTTTCCAAGCAGTGTGCCAGCTCAGGGAGCTCCTGACTGGACCAGAAAGAGCGCTGAGTGAGCAGGGCACAACAGGTCTCAGGCTGATGATGGCCTATGGGGATGTGTGGGAGCTGGTCAGACAAAGGGCAGAGACCAGGCAGTGTCCCAAATGACAGGAGCTGGTATTGCAGGTAAATGGAAGGGAGGACAACATGGCAGGACTGGGCAGATGCTCCTTATGTACAGTCTTGAGCTTTAGGGCCAGGAGTTGTGGCCTGGGGCAACACATAGGAAGTTGAAAATGGAGGGTAACAGCAGTGCGGCCCCTCAGCTTTCTTGTTTGTGTGGTGGAGGTTTGTCATTTCCAGTGTAAGGGCTTGGGTGATTCTGCAAGATTTTTTTTTTTTTTTTTTTTTTTTTTTTTTTTTTTTTTTTTTTTTTTTTTTTGGTGCAGGGTCTCACTACACAGCTCTGACTCATAGTGGTCCTCCTGTTTTCTGCCTCCCAAGTGCTGGAATTACAGGTGCACACCACCAAGCCTGGATTCTATCACTGGCTCATCGCACTCGAGAGTAGGGCTGCTGTGGCAGGTAAGGCCAGGAATCAAACCCTGGCCCCTGCACTTGATTCTGCAAAATTCTATGAGAATCATTCCTTTAATGTTTTCCTTTGTAATCCACTGTGTCTGGCCCATTGTGCCCTTGGCCTTATGAGCCTTTGGGTGCAAATGGAGTCATACTGGTACTAACACCCCCATTTTACTCATAGAATTCTTGGGCCCCCATAGAGATGTCACCCAATTACTTCTAGGGTTCTTGGGATACCTTATGGATGCACTAGCTGACCTCTGCTCATGTCCTCACTGCTTTCATGAGTATCACCTACGAGCACTCGGAGGACCCTTCTGCGCCAGGCTTGCTGGTTCCCACATTGTCTGTGACAATGCTGATGCTGCTGAGACCCTAGAATGGCAATCACTTGGTGCCAAGATAGCATGGCCCTTGGCAAGCACACTGTTCCCACCGCAAATGGAGTGTCACTTTCTGTCACTTGATAGTGAAATGAGATTACATGGACTGGGATTAGATGGGCTCTGCATCTCAGGAAGTCTGTTTTGAAGAAAGCCCTTTGGTTTTGGTCTGTACCTCCACAGCTGTGCCACCATAGCTGAGACAGCCAGGTTTTCTCTACTGCAGGGAGGTATCTCTAATGTCTCTGAGGTCTCCTGGGGTTTCCAGCCTAGGCCAGCCATCTTTCTTCAGAAGAGTATAAGGCAGCTCCCCAGGCCATAAAATGAACTACACAAAGATCAATCTGACTGTCACAGCTAGTACTCTGCCTGACACAGGGCTGGACATTGATCATCTCAGTTACCCCAGTCCTTTAGAGGGAGGTTAGGAGGAATGAGTGACTTGCTCAAGGTGAACATCTGACAGAGCTAAGTCCCAGGCCAGGTGGCCTGGAGCATCACAAACCCTAAGCTTTGTTCCAGCACTTGCCCATGACTGATCGCCCGTACAACCTGGTCAGCAGTGGCTGCTTGGCTTGCTGTCCTTTTTGCACAGACTTAGCGTTGCCTTCTGCCTACAGGGCTGGGAGGAGACCGTGGATGCTGCTGTGTCCCACCTATTGAAGACCTGCCTGTCCAAGAGTTCCAAGGAGCAGGCTTTGAATCTTAGCAGCCACCTGGATGTCCCCAAAGACACAAGCCGGCTCAAGAAACATATCACCCTGCTGTGCGACAGACTGGCCAAAGGTGGCCGTCTCTGCCTCAGTGCTGATGCAGTCATTCCACAGACCATTGTTATGCCAGGTAAGGGTTCTGTCCTGCTCTCTGAGCAAAGCTTCTCTTCCATAAACTCAAGAGATGGCCCTTGGATTGGGGCTTAAATTTCATATTAAAGCCATAATAGCCAAGACAATTGCTTCTGTGTTTCCTGCAAATATTCTTGGGTAACCACTTGATAGATATTCTTGGGGTATTAGCTTGGTAGCCATTTCTCAGATGGCATGTCCATGGAATAAATAATCACTGTGCATTTAAGTATATGATCCACTTTGTTTTACTTCTAACCAATAAATGTCAATTAGAGAATACTACTGTTTTTAAGGATATTTGCCCCATGTGATCACACCGTACCATATTTCAGGAGTGTACATAGCATGACACAGACACTAATGCCTCCACTTAGTCAAGATGCCTCCGCTGTGTGCTTCAACTGCAATCATGAGCACAAGGGAGAAAATGCAGGGGTAGAGCCAAGATCAATTAAGATTCGGGTCTGAGGTATCTGTCAGCTAGCTCACTCAAACTGGGCATCAGTGGGGACGTAAGCATTGGGATCTGCCTTTTCCACCAGGGTTAAACAGCCAGTTGTACAATCCAGGTGCCTTCTAGACAGCAATTCTGAGTCCCACCTCACCTTCCTTGACCTTGCCACAGCCACAGCAAGGAATATGACACAAACTCATTAAATATAGCAGCAGTGGCACCTCTTTCTCCCATAGCTTAGAGACAGTTCTGACATGCTGGATTTTACGTAGTTCCCCTTCAGCTTGCCTCATAGAATATCCTGAGGTGCCTTTGGCTTTCATGTGTCCATCTCTGTTCACTGGTTTTGGGTATTTCCTAAGGAATAAATATCAGTGCCTACTGAGGTAATGTATGAAAACACTTCACTTTAACTGGCCCACAGGACATGGCTCTCCCTTCCTGCCTGCCACAGGAAATGCTATGAGGCTAGAACAGGAAAGGACAGCTGTGTATGAAAGAGAATCTGAAGAAAGTGAGGCCAGCCCACCTGGTCAGCAGGTCCCCTGCTGAGGGTGACAAGAGGAGACCCATGTTTTCTCTAAAAGGAGCAAGCATCAAGATTCCGGGGACACCGTGTTGGGCACCTCAACCTTCTGTCTCACACTGGTTGATCACAGAGTTCTCATATTTTTCTTTGTGGGGCTAGCAATGTGATAGCTTTGCCTATATCTAGGATGCATAGAAGTGAACCCTTCCATGAAGGATGCTTGAGAGGGTGGGATGAAGTGGCAGAACAGAGGGGAGGAAAGCAGGGAGAGAAGAAAGAAGAGAGCAAAGAAAAAGGGTCAGAAGGTGTGCTGTTCACATCTAGTATATGCCGCACCGTGGAGACAGAGACTGTGTGTTGGCTGGCATGTTGCTGTCACAGCCACACTTCTTGGTCTCATCGTTAGTGACCACTCTGGGTCCCAGAATTCTCCTCCTCGTTTAGATCATTGTAGTTTGCTTTTAAAAGTCATTGCATCAGGGGTGTTTGTCATTAACATGGTCACTCACTGCCTGTAATAGTTTTTTCCCCTTGAACTCAAAACATTTCTCACACTTTACCTGGGTACAGTGCATTTTGGAGGTAGAAGAAACCCAGTATTAATTACAGATACTACTACAGATATTTACTATTTACAGATAGAAGATAGAGGCAGGAAGGGAGAAATGTCTTTTGCCTAGAGTTCCATAGTCACCGGGAGGTTATCCCTAGAGATGAGATCCCCTCACTCTTACATAAGGACCACAAGGACAGAAGCTGTGTCAAGTCAGGGTGGCCTGCTGCACAAGGTGTGCCTGACCTCACCTACTTGTACTTAAACTTGCCAGTGGTATGGGATGAAGAAAACCAAGAAAGAGCTTCACAGAGGAATATGTATTTATTCTGTGCTTAACTTTTATTTTCTTTATAGGTGACATGATATTCTTGTAGTGAATAGGAAACACTGTTTTTTTCTGCAATTTATAATGTTAATTTAACTGTAATATTGTATATCACTGCACAAAGATAAAGTGGCATAATAGATAGCAGATTACTGCACACATGGCTTATAGCAGTTTTCACTGACTTATCCTTTTTTTTTTTTTAAGATCTGGCCAAGAAGTTAGAAATGCTCTTGTTCCCCTCCCTTACTAATAGCGAGGTAACAAAGGGCTAAGAAGGTGAAGTGACTAAGCATTAGCAGTTAAAGCAGAAGTGTGTGTGTGTATGTGTGTGTGTGTGTGTGTGTGTGTGTGTGATTTTAGCATGTTCCCTGTTAACTTGCAGATGGGTGAACATCTTTAAATAAACTCTGCCTGGTCCTTTCTGGCATCCTGGACTCAAGCTGATCAAGTGGCTGAGTTCCTTTATTTTGCTTCACTAAAGGCCAGCGAGACAGCATCCTCTGTGGGGGCCAGGGTTGGAAATCTATTGCCCCTTGGGGCCTTGTGGCCTCTGTTTTGTATTCTTCTGCTTTCCCTCTTTATCCATCAAGCACTCCTCATTCAGGTGGCATCTCTGAACCTTTCCAAACTCCTCTCAGAAGCCATTCCCAAAAGCTTTTGTACCCTATGTCAGGATAATAACAGCAACAGTCCCAGTCCTCTGTTACTAAATTCTCTCTTGGTAACTTTTCTCTTGTTGCTGAGACAAAATACCTCACACTTAGAAGAAAAGTCTAGCACACATTTTATAGAGGTTTTAGTTTATACTCAGCTGGTTACAAGAAAGAGTGACACATGGCAAAGGGAAACAATTTGTGGCAGCAGAACAAAAAAGAGGAGTGCAGAGTGCAAGCCTCTTTTCCTTCCTTATATTGTATGAGGCTGTCCTCCGTAGGGTGGGTGTAGTGCTCAAATCCATAATCTCAGCATTGGACTATGAATCAATACAGAACTCTAGAAGCCCACTTCAGGCTGGGGAGATGGCTCAGTAGAACAAGCACTTGCCTGGCAAGCGCAAGGGCCAGAGTTTGACCTCTGGTCCAGCAAAAATAAATAAATAAATAAATACCCACTCCATGATTGTATGAGGCTTTGAGGTGACCTCTAGACACAAACCATAGACAAAAGCATGCAAAAATTATCCTTTTTATAATGCTATTATGAAGCTGGGCGTGGTGGCTCACGCCTGTAATCCCAGCACTTGGGAGGCTGAGTCAGGAGGATTGGTGCGAGTTCGAGACCAGCCTGGGCTACAAAAGTGAGCACAGGACCAGCCTCAACTGCATAGCGAGACCCTGTCTCAAAAAGACAAAAAAAAATGCTATTATGAAATAATGAAAGGCAATGTTGTAATAATAAAAAGAAATTAAGCAAATTAGAAAGCTCAAAGTTGATTAAAGTATAAAATACTTGAGATTACTTGGTATCAGAAAAAGACTACCTGAAACTGGAACCATTATCTCATAATAGGCACTGGGCAAACAAAAAAGTTGTTTGAGAAGTACAATTCAAATTAACTCTGAATTTATTTTTAAAGTATGTCCGTGGTCATGTACTAATTTTTGAAGACAATGAAAGAATGAAATGAGCTTATTGTTCAGTTTCTGGCATGATGGTGCACACTCAAATTGGACTGCACCAACACTTTATAAGGAAGTCTTTTTAGGAAAAACTATTCTGAGTTATTGTTTCTTAGGGATCTCTCTTAACTCTTTCATGGGCAGGTTGTCTTCTTCAGACTCGTCTATCCTATCCTCAGTCCTGTCAGTTTTCTTCTTTTTATTGTTGGCGAGACTGACTGCCAGATTTTCACTGGCCTTACTGCACATGGCAAGAGCAGTTCACTGTTATCTCTTTCTATTACATTTGCATCATCTGTTGAATCTGTAGTTTCTCTCTACAGCCAATTTGTGTTGTATTTGGAACAATTTCCAGTAGTAAATAACTGAAAAGCCGTTGATAGCAGGCAAGCATAGACCTAGTGTTGAATGCAGGACATTTAAGAGGAACTGAATTCATAAGTGGCCAGTTAGTTTTTGATCCAGTATCTTTGTGTAATGCTTTTACTTTTCTGTGACTACAACAACTGGCATATTAAAACTTCTTAAATAAGTGGATCCACCTCCTTCCCCCAGTAATACATTTAAGATCCAAGGATGTGCGAACCCTAACTCTGACCACATGTGCTAATGTGGCATTTCAAAGCCAGGGAGGGAGGATAAGATGAATTAGTTAAAAATAGTGTTGAGAGCTGGCCAAACATTTGGAGTAAAGAAATAATTAGATTCCATCTCATACCATATGCCACAGTACATTTTAGACAAAGAGACTGAAAAGCAGGGGGAAAAAAGAGAAAGAAATCATAAAAACACAGAAAGAAACAAAGGAGGACACACAGATACAAGTCTGGAAATGTAGACACAGGATCAGCTTTCCTAAAAAACAAAAAAGTTTTGATTGTGTACGTGTCAAAATTAGGTCCAAGAGTATACAAATTGGGGTGTCAACAGTGGTGATTACTCATGGTTAGGGGAGTATAGGTGAAAATTGGGTCTCCTGGCTTCCATTTCCATACTTTGTTCCATTCCCTAAAAATAAAATATACTATTTTTTTAAAGGCAGTGTAACAGAAAATAACAATATAATTGCATCACAAAGGGTGATGAAGAGGTAGAAATGACTGGTTTACATAAATCAGGAAAAATAATTTTCCTCAGAAGAAGTGAGTTATGTTAGGAGAATGCCAAGTGTTCATGGGGCTTGCTAGCATTTCACTTGTGGCAAACTCATCTGGGTCCTACCAGGGCTTCCTGCAGGAATTGTGCAGCTGCTGTGTGGGTTCTGATGCCTCCATCCATGCCTGTATGCAGCTTCCCCTGAGCATAGGCCATGTCTTACAAGGTGCTATCTGCATGTCTCCTTCATCTGCTTTGCAGTGTTTATAGTGAAACCGTTTCCTTCTTAGAATGCTTTCATTCCTTGGCCTCTTTCCTAATATTGGAAATGGTCCCTATCTTATCTAATGTGTTTGGTGGCTTCTTGCTCCCTTTTTATGTCTCACTATTGGTCTTGCTGTTGTTTGGGTCCTGGTAGTCTCATTCAACTGCCATCTGAGAGCCTTAGACTTGTAGCTTTGAACTTTTCTACTGGCTTCTCCACCAGGCCCATGTATCTTCCCCCCAACCCCAAAAACCTCTCTAGTTCCACACACCTGAGAAGCATTCATCTTTCCTGTGTGTCTACCCTTGATGGGTGACATTACCCTAAGTCCAGCTCAGGAACGCCCTCTACTCCCTGCTTTACTTCTTCTCCTGTGGCATCCCTGAAACCTGGTCATGGTAGCTTCCAGGGATCTCTCTCTTCACTGTCCACCCTGCCATTACCTAACCCTATATCTTTTATTCAGGCGTTCTACTACTGTGCTTAAAATTCCTCCTTTATTTTAGTGTTAATAAAAAAGAGCTCATGAATATTCATCGCAGAACTTTAGCCAAAAAGTAGAAATAATGTAAATGTCCATCAACTGATAAGTAAGTAACTAAACATGGTACATCTATGCAATGGAATGTTCTTTAGTAAAAAAGAAGCGTTGACATCTGCTACAGTAGAGGTAAACCTCAAAAAAAAAAAAAAAAAAAAAAAAAAAAAAAAAAAAAAAAAAAAAAAAAAAAAAAAAAAAAAAAAAAAAAAAAAAAAAAAAAAAAAAAAAAAAAAAAAAGAAAAGAAAATCATGTTCTTGCAAAAAGGCAGTCATAGACCTGTCACTAAATACATTAAATATGTGTGTGTGTGTGTGTGTGTTCAGGGCCTAATATCTGGAAAATATAAAGAGCCTCTAGAACCTAAACACAGAAAAACAAATAATCCAATTTAGAAACGGGCAAAAGCTTTGATGTCGTTTCTCCAGACAAGTTACAGATAATTGATAATTGCAGTGAACAACTTCCGACATTACCAGTTCTGCTGATAACCCACTACTATTATGGAATATTGGACTATATGTACAACTACTTTCTCTTAGCTCAATGAGAAGAAATATTTGTACTAATAGTGTTTAAAATATTTTGTCTACATCTTGTACTCAGAACAACTACAATGAAGATAACAATATGCATTGTATGGATTATTGTGGCTGTCCTACTGATGTGTTTTGAAACTGTGTCACTGTTATTTCTTATTGAAATTAATAAAATTAAAAAAAAGAAAAAAGGCAGTCATAACAGGCCACACATAATAGAATTCCTTTCCCATGAAATGTCCAGGATCAGCAAATTTGTGGAGATAAAAAGTATATTAGTGGGGCTGAGGAGATAGTTCAGTAGAATAAGCACTTGCCTGGCAAATGTAAAGTCCTGAATTCAATCCCTGGTACTGCTTTAAAAGAAAAAATGTGTATTAGTGGCCGCCTAAAGCTTGTGGGGCTAAGGGGTTGGTGGGCCCTTATAACTCATATTGTGAAAAAATGTATGTTGAGTACCCTTTGATGTAAAACTATGAATAGACTAAGAAATATTTAGTAAATATTTTAAGAGTAAGTTATATGATATGTGAATTATATCTCAAGTGTAGTTGTTAAAAACACTCATTGTAGTAGAAAGATAAAATGTGCTTTGTACAAATTTATTGTATTTTTAAAATTAATTTTAATGAGAAATAGCAATGATCTAAATACTTAGTACAAATCTTTCTTTTCAATGAATTAAGAGAAAATAGCTGTATATCTACCCTATTTTGTATATACAGATGTATATATATATATATTTTTCACTGTAAAATGGTCCTTCATTTATAGCCCCCTTTTTTGTTTTGTCAGAGATGAATGTTCCATTGCCTTTCAAATATTGTGGGTGCATAAATTCAGCAAAATAACCCAATATAGTACAATACTCCATAATTGTAGAGGATTATCCACAGAACTGGCAATGTCAGAAGTTGTGGCTTGAGCCTTTATGCCTCATGGTTAGACTTTTCTGCTGGATGGTTAAGACCAAGATATGCTTTGTAAAAATTTACAAAATCATAGTGAGTATATTTGATGAATACTCTTATAGCTAAATACTGTTTCTCTGCTATTTCTTTCTTATTGAAGTTAATAAAATTAATTTGTTGTGAATTTATACTTCTATGAGTATTAGTATCTCTGAAAAAATACAGATCCAGGCCAGGCATAATGGTGCATGCCTATAATCCTAGCACTTAAGTGCCTGAGGCAGGAAGATTGCTGCAAGGTTGAGGCCAGCAAGGACTACAAAATGAATTCAAGCCTAGTGAAACTCTGTCTCAAAAATCTCCACCCCCCAAAAAACAAATAAATCTAGTTATGTTACTTCTATACTCCAAGGCTTTTACATTTCTGTGTTACCTAATGCATTAAATTGGAAGTTCTACATCTGAAATACAGTGTTCTTCACTAAGTAAACCCACACCTTCTAGCTATAGCTTCTACATTTTCTTCCTTGTACTTTTTACTGATTCTGATGCTCTTCAAATACACTGTGTTATTTCCAGTTTCTGTGGTTTTGGCAAGTTCCCCGGCTTGGATAGCCAGTCATGGCTTGGTGGTAGCAGCACTATGATCTCTGAAGGCCAGATAAAAGCATTTCCCATAGAGTGGCACCTGGGTCTGGTTGTGCTGCTATCCACTCTATCTTCTGTGTTCCTGGTCCCCCAGACTTTTGGCTATCACAGTACTTACCATATCTGATTCCATCCCTCATTCCCAGGTGGAAGGTTTCAAAGATCATATTGGACTTCATTGCCCAACTTGTGCTGTATAAACACATACATAGTTAATGTCTAGTGAATATTTTTAGATCTTCTTGTTGAGAAATAATTATGGATCCACAGGAAGGTATAAAAATAGTATGTAGAATTCCTTTGCCTTATTTTCTGTAATGGGGACATCTTCTGCTACCGAATCAAAACTAGGAAATTGAACCTGGCCTACCATATAGTTTCAGAATGAAACAGTGGAGCTTTTTTAAGGAGATCAGCTGGTTGGTTAGAGTCTGGACTGGAGAGTGAACTGGTAAAGCAGTGAAGCTCCACAGGTAGGAGAGATGAAGTGGAGCATCATGTAGATTGATGTAACAGGAGCTACAGTAGATTCCTGAGTTCATGTGACTACAGAAGCAGTGTCCTGGAAATGATGACCTGGTGGTGATATGTAGGGTAAAGAATAAGCCAAGGTTTTAGAATTACTAATAGAAAGGCCTGAATTGGTACATGAATCTTCTTTCCATAGACAGTGTGTTTCATTTGAGTGACAACATGCTCAAGATCATAAAGCCTCATCTAAGGTATGTTAGATGTCAGTAACTGCTTCTGAGAAATTGGGCTTGATGGTGTCATGGAAGCTGGAGAGAGAGAATTGAGTATTCATAGTTTAGAGGCCACCATTGACATGTTGCTGTGGTCTGAGCGTTAATCATGAGGCTGCAGAGCCCATAATTTGAGATGTGGCCACAGAGCCATGTGCAATGGGAGACTGGCAGGGAGCCCTGAATTTCAAGGGGCTCACACAAGAAGTGATGTCAGTGCCATCAAAGACAGCAGAGAGCTAGGAAGAATCTGGCAGTACTTGCAAAATCATTGTAAGAAGGCCGTGGAATAAAATAGGCTATTGTCAGGGTTTTATTTCATTTCTTTTTCTTCTCTTCAAAAAGGTATTTAGGTGTTTGAAGGCCAGATGGCAAGGCAAGATGAGGGCACTGAAGCCCCGTGCCAGATGGTGCACTTTGTGGAACAGAAGGAATAATCTAGAATGTAGTCAGGGGGACTGGAGTCAGGACTTGAAAACACAAAAGGAAAAATGTGAACACACACTGGGGATGCATGGGGAGTAAAAGAAGAGAAGAGTGAGGCTAGGCACTTGGGCTTTCAGGGGGTTCAGTTTTATAATCTGCAAAAGAGCAAGAAGGGGTGAACAGTGAGGCAGGAACTAAAGCAAGTTTTGTAGAAGCAACGGTGGAAAGAAAGGTGTGGGCCACTTAGCAATTGTGGTTAATTGATTAATTGTCAACTTGAGTGAGGAGAGCTGAAGGATCAAGATCTGAACTGAGTCTGAATGGTTCTGGGCATGGAAAATCACTTTAAGGAGGACTGGTTTTGAAATAGTATATAAAAAAAAGAGAACAAGAGTGAAGGATTTCAGCTGATTTTCCTTAGAGGAACCGGGCTGTTCTCTTTATAGGTGCTCCAGTCCTCACCTTCACCTTAGGCTTTTGGTGTAGGTTCTTCTGGTTTCAGCACCAGCCTTTCAGCTTGCTAGGATATTAAAAAGCTTCTATGCCAACCCTTCTACTTCCCAGCACAGAACTACTGACCTTTTGTTGAGGGTCCTTTGCCCTCCTGATGTGGATATTTATGGGACATTGCTGGGGGCTCCAGACCTTGGGTTGGGTCGTTCAGATCGCCAGCACAAGGGCAGATATTTTGCTGTCTTCTACATCTGGCTCTGTGGGTGGTTTTTGTAGGCATTTCTGTTTTCTGCATTAAATCTGTTTAAGAACCTGTGGAGTCTTTTCAGAGGCTTTGCAGTGATCTCCTTGTGTGTACTTAGTAAATCCTTACTGAGAGATGTGTGCGCTGGAGATGGAGCACAATGCAGTGACTGGTAGCAGCTTCCTGGAAGTGGAGTTAATGCAGGAACAGAACCCCACAAGCTAGTGGAATCTCCTTCCTACATTCTAGAGTAGGGAAATGATTTGGGGGAAAACCCACTGAAAGCAGGGAATAAATGAAGTAACTTTTAAAGGACACCACTATACCTGTTTCTTAAGGTATTCAGTCAATCATTTGCAGAATGTAAGTTTTCACCATGAGGCAGCAGTAAATATTAGCTATCTTTTCTTTGGACTACTTTTATGTGAAATATTGCAAGGGAGACTCCAACTACACAACTTTTGGTATCTTTAAAAATCCTAGGGTACAGTGAGCCAGACTGTTATCTTGGAAGCCTATGTATCATTAAACAGAACTTCCCCCCACATATCCTACTGACATGTGGGCCTGCTTTGCTTTGAAATATGATGATGGAAAAAATTATTCCAAAAATTCCTGGTAATAAAAACAAAACTATGAAGAGATATGTGCTGATAAACAACTATAAACATGTTACTCCCCCCCCTACATTTCTTCCCCTTACTCTTAACTCCAAATTTTGCTGCCATTGTGGCTCTGTCTTCAAACGTCAAGCATCTTTGTTTTTTAAATTTTATGTATTTGGTACAGGGTCTCACTATGCACTTTGAACTTGTAGTGATCCTCCTGTTTGTTTCAGCCTCCCCAGCACAGTGCACGCAAGGCAGGCCCAGCACAGCATGTGGCATCAGTGATTGAACCTGGTCCTTGCGCTTGGCTTGCCTAGGCAGGCACTTAGACCACTGAGTTGTCTTCACAGTGTAGTAGTCAAGTTTTATTGGCTCACATTAAATTTATGATAAATATAGGTATGTTTCATTTAACAACCTACCTGTTTAATGACTGTTCCTACTTACAACTGAGGCTGGTTATTTAGCTTTATGATTGCCGCTTGGATTTATAACCCATCTCTTTGGTACAGTTATTGTATATCTTGTTTATTGAGCCTCAATGTCCTTATTTTGTACAGTATACTTTGTTTATATAGTACTGTAATTTTTACTCATTAAACTGTACAGTCTAGTACTGTAGTTTTGTGTTCCATTATACATTACAGTACTCAAAGATAATCAAAGAATAACAGTTTTCAAGTTGACCATTTCTTTCTTCTGGGCATTGTAATATACATATTATATATAGTCCCTTAGTGATCAGTTCGTTTAACAACCTCGTCACAGGACCATAACTCAGTCATTAAATAAAGGATGTCTGTATATACTTCCTGTTTTCTTCCCCTCACCTGCTTCCAGTATCTGTCTCTCTGAGGAATTTGATTTTCAATAATATGATGAATTTCTTCTCTGCTTCTTTATAAGTCTATGAATATTAGTAAAGTTGTATTAATTTTTCATTTTCATTTATATTGTTAAAGTCCCTGGATAAAGCATTTTAATTATTTAAATGCAGTTTATCATCAGTCTGTTGTGTGAGTCATTAATGCTTGTTTTATATAATGTCGTTTTCAGTTATATACCTTAAATATATGCATAATGAGATAGCTACATATATTTGAGGCTGACCCTACAATTTGACCTATCCCTATGGCTTAATCATTTTTAATTCTAGCCAGTACTGCAGACCAAAAATAAGCAAGATATACTATAACTGTACCAAACAGATGGGTTATAAATCCAGTAGGCAATAAGCCTCTGTTTCTGACACTGCTCAGTTGAGTAAGCAGGGATGACATTTCCTCAGACTCATTGTTCCCGTGAATACAGCCTTGAGCTGCCAACCTTTAATTTTTTTTTTCCATAATGTACTTCTTAAAAAACATGTCTATGGCTTTAAAGAACAAATTGGTGGAATAATCAAACCATTCTGACTTATGCAGAGTGTGGATAACAAAAATTGAAGTGAGAACCAATTCTTTTCTTTTGATGGCTCTTGGTGCACACAAATGTCCTATTCCAGCAATGTATCATGTTTGACTGTATTCTGCAGTGCAATATGTCTCTACCAGGTATGTGTTTAACACTTAGCGTTTTATTTTTAAACATTTAATTCTTTATTTAAAAAGATTTTTTTTTTTTTTTTAGCTAAGATTTTGCAAGACCCCAAGGCTTCCTTGTGGCCTTCTGAGCTGTGCTCCAAGGCCATGTGGAAAATGTGATGAAAAGCATGGTGCTACAGTAGCTCACAAAAGCCCTGATTTAGGCCAATATTCACAGTGTGATTTTACTTAGTGCAGGTGCTTTTATGTTAGTTGCATTAAGACATATAGCAGGCTGCGGAGATAACTCACTGGCATAAGCACCTGCCTGGCAAGTACAAGGTCCTGAGTTCAATCCCCAGTACTGCACCCCCCTCAAAAAAAAATGTCATATTGGCACTTGGTAAATAGAGATTTGGCACTGAATGCAACTGTGAAATGATAGGCAAAAACATGAGGGTGCCAGACTGCAGGTCACTGCTGCTGTTGTTGACACCCTCAAGGGCAAGGTAAGTGGTGGGACTCAACAGAGCACTTACTTGGCATATGTGACTGCATGCTTGTGTAAATAAATTAGCTGATGTTTTCACCTGTGTTTTTAGAAGATAGATCCTTCACAAATTAGATAAAATGCCAGACTAAGATAATTTGTTAAACTTACCTTAGAATGAAAAAGCTATGATGTGATAGCTATAAATGATAGTTCATTTGTTGAAAAGTTATAAATGGTATATAGTTTATTTACTACTTCCACTGAAACTCAGTCCATGTACCAAGCAGAGGCTCAGATCCCAAGATGAAATATGTGGAGTTCCTCAGAACAAGTACTTCCTGGAGACTGGCATAGGTGAGCTAGGCAGATGCCCAGCCCTGGTGAGCTTGGCCTCTGGCAGCGGTACTGTACAGGAAATAGAGCTCAGACAGTGAAAGGAGTAGGGCAAGAAGTAGATCTAGGAAGGGATCTAGGAAGGGAAAGTATGCTGGCTATTAACCACTTGTGCCTATATCTTTCTTAGGACCAAAACCTATTATTTTCCCCTTCAGTGAAGAGCAGATGGCTCATTTTATTATTGGAGACAGACTGCATGTGTGACTAGTTAAAAATAATTTTAGATGTTTACTCACGTAACTTAGGTTAGTTTATTACTGTTAATATTAGTATTAATAGGGCTCTAGAGCTTTTAAAGTTTTCTGACCAAATAATTTGTTTAGTTTTCATTAAAAAAGCCAAAAGAGTTCTTTCTTTTAAATTTTATTTTAAAGAGTAAAAACAAGAACAAAAGCAAGAACTGTCTAAATCAGAGCAACAATACATATGGTACACAATTTCAATACAAGAATAAAAAATTAGCAATGGTTATTATATTATGCATTTTTAGTGTCAAATCTGTTGCTCAAATTAACAGATATAGGTATGCAAGATTGGTCAAATAACTAAACATTAACACTTGCTTTCAATAAACTTTAATTTTTTTCTTCTTTTTTACTTTATAGTATTTAGCTTGTTTTATGGAGCGTATAATTATAATTGATAAGACATTAGAAGCTGTACACATTTAGAAGAATAAGATAAGAGGTTTTTAACCATGGTTTTTGTACTACACATTGATATCTTCAATGTTGCTCAGATTACAGATATTAGCATATAGAGTTAGTGAAAGTGAAAATTTTATAGATTTTTTTTTTTCAGAACCAGAGATTGAACTCAGGACCGTGCACTTGCCAGGCAGGCACTTGTGCCCCTGAGCTATCTCTCCAGCCCCTCAAAGTGAAAATTTTAAATGTTTTTTTTTTTTTTTTTTTTTTTTTTGTCTTTTTTGAGACAGGGTCTCGCTATGCAGTTGAGACTGGCCTTGAGCTCACTTTTGTAGCTCAGGCTGGTCTCGAACTCGCACCGATCCTCCTGCCTCAGCCTCCCAAGTGCTAGGATTACAGGCGAAAATTTTAAATGTTAATAGCAACTTTCTGAAAAAAGATGGAAATTAGTGCTACAACCACCTCAGCTATCCTGAATGTGTACTTCCATGATTTCCCCCTTCCTTTCTTTTCCTATCTTATTGCCTTTCCCTCATCTTCATTGTTTATTCTTTATGTTCAGTTTCTTTCCATTTTACTATATCTATTATATCTTTATGATTTTATTTATTTATTCAGATTTTTATACGAGAGACAATATGATATTTACACATGTGAGTCTCATTTATTTCACTTAATAAGTATAGCCTTTAGTTGCATCTATTTACTGATGAAGGCCTCAAGTTTGTCTTTCTTTATGGCTGAGCAATGCACCACGGTATACAAGTACTGCACCTTTTTTATCCATTTCTCAGGTGATGACCATTTTGGTTAGTTCCAAGATTTGTCTATCACAAATTGTGCTGCTATAAACATGGGTGCACATATATCACTGTGGTATGATGTTTTCAGTTCTTTTGGAAAAATATCAAGAAGGGGAATAGCTGGGTTGATTGGGACTTCCAAACCTAATTTTTTGAGGTGTCTGCACACTGATTGCCATAGTTGTACCAATCTACATTCTCACCAGCAGAGGAGAAGTGTTCCTTCTCTGCACAGCCTCTCCAGCATTAGTTGATTTCTTTATGACAGCCATTCTTTCTGGGGTGAGATAGTATCTCAGTATTGTTTTAATTTGCATTTTTCAAAAGACCAATGCTGTGAAATTTTTTTAAATGTATTTATTTGTCATTTGTGTCTCTTCCTCTGAGTGGAGGTCTGATTTTTCTTTTAGTTCTTTATATATTCTAGAATGATGTCCTTTTTTGACATTTTAAAAACATATTCTAGATTGATATCCTGTTTTGACATTTAAAGGACATATTCATTTCTATATATACATTTTGTATTCATATAAATGAGAAAAAGGTAAAATAGAAATGAAACAGTTTCAAAACAAGTTAATAGGATGGTTATAATAATTAGTCCCATGCATATTGTTGTCTTTGTAGTAGTTATCAAGAGGACAAAATGCAGAACTGATACCCTATCCAAACAATATTAGAACAAATGTTTATTCTCAATGAACTAAGACAAAGTAGCTGTATATCTATCCTAACTCTCTTGTGTGTGTGTGTGTGTGTGTGTGTGTGTGTGTGTGTTTAAGATCTGAAAGTCTCTTTTCGCTTTCATTGAAATAGTTTTGCCAGCTTGTGATTGAGGTTTTAATTTCTTGTATAGCACCTTGAATCTGCTTTGTGCATTCTGTTACTTTCCTATATTTACATCCAAGGATTCCATCATTTTTCTATTCTCTATTTTTTAAAATCAATGTCTTCTTTTTTTTTTTTTTTTTT
>PVJA010038987.1:0-19548 GCA_004027025.1 Myocastor coypus | reverse complement strand
AGAGAGGCTAGAGGCAAAACGCACCAGTTAATCCAGGAGCAGAATATCTTGCTGGAATGGCACAGCAGATTCAGCTCCAAGAGCTGCAACGGGAAGAAGTGGAGTATAGCAACTAGACCCAAGCCACACCCACTTGGACAAGTCTGAACTTGATAGATCTAGACCTCGAGCTAAGGTAATAACTCTACCAAACCTTTACATCAAAGGTCAGAAGACAGTGCTAAACAAAATGTTAACAGGAAGGAGCAAGATGCATTCTCAAGCCCTGATCTCATCCAGAACAAATGCAGGAGACAATAGCATAGAGTAAGTTGGAAATCATGCACCAGAAATCTCTGAGATAATAGCATACAAAGCAAAGCAACAACTGCAGAAAGGTATAGAGGAAATAAGATCAGAAATAATTTCTGAAGTAAAAAAAAAAAAAAAGAAATGATAACTATAATGAAAGAAGTGCTTCTAAAGAAGACACTGAATTTAAAAACAAGTGCAGGAGAATAGAAAGTGATGCATTCTTTGAATGAACAATATAGGAAGAAGTACAGTACATGAAGCAGATTCAAAGTGCGATGCAGGAAATTAAAACCTCAATCATAAGCTGGTAAAACCATTTGAGTGAAAGTGAAAATAGACTTTCAGACCTTGAAGACACTATTGCAACTAGTGAGCAGGTAAGAAAAGGTGTCTTGAAAACAACTAGGATGCAGAAAAAAATAATCCAGCCTCTACAAGAGGATGCAAAGATGAACAACATAAGACTAAAAGGCATCAATGAGAAAGGAGGAGTCAATACAAATGATATAAAAAGAAATATGGCAGAAGTCATAGCAGAAAACTTCCCAAATAGCAGGAAACAATGTGACATTCAGTAAATAAAGCATGTAGAACTCCAAATAACATAAACTCAATTAATACCACATCCAGACATATAATAATCAAGATCCCAGAAATTCAACACAGGAATTGTATACTAAAACCCACTAGAGAAAAGAAATGGACCACATTTAAAGGAAAATCCATCAGAATAATGGCAGATTTCTCTTCAGAAATGATCAAGTCAAGAAGAGCATGGAGCAAAGTACTACAAGTCCTACAAGAAAACAAATTCCAAGCCAGACTGATACACTTGGCAAAATTTTCTTTCAACTATAATGGAGAAGTGAAGTACTTCCATGACAAAGAACAACTAAAGAATTTCATGACAAAACCAATCCAGTACAGACTATTTAAAGATATTTTAGAGAGGGATCAAAATGACCACAACTCCATGAATGCAAACAGAAAGAACCCACCAAATAGGGCAAATAATTAAACACAGGAGAAAAAAGAGCACAACAGCAGTCTTTCAATTATTCTTTTGTATACAGCAGCAAAATATTTCCATCAGCATATATTACAGATGGACTTATCCTGCACCCTAGCAAGTGCAGCTAGTAGTTATCCAGACAAGATGGTGAAGATCAGAGTGAACATATTTGGCTATATTGGATGCCTGGTCACCAGGGCTGTTTTGAACTCTGGCAGAGTAGATGCTAGGGCCATCAGTGACCTCATCATTGATCTCAACTACATGGTCTATGTGTTCCAATATGATTCCACCCACAGCAAGTTCCATGGCACTGTCAAGGATGAGAATGGGAAGCTTGTCATCAACGGAAAGGCCATCACCATCTTCCAAGAGTGAGATCCTGACAACACCCAATGAGGTGATGCTGGCGCTGAGTATGTGATGGAGTCAACTGGTTTCTTCATCACCATGGAGAAGGCTGGGGTTCACCTAAAGGGTTGTGCCAAAACAGTCATCATCTCTACCCCTTCTGCTGATGCCCCCATGTTTGTGATAGGTGTGAATCATGAGAAGTATGACAAGCTCCTCAAGATTGTCAGCAATGCTTCCTGTACCACCAACTGCTTATCCCACTGGCCAACATCATCCATGACAACTTTGGCATTATGGAGGGACTCATGACCACAGCCCATGACATTACTGCCACCCAAAAGACTGAGACAGCTCCTCTGGGAAGCTGTGGCATGATGGCCACAGGGCTGCCCAGAACATCATCACTGCATGCACTGGCACTGCCAAGGCTATTGGCAAGGTCATCCTGTAGCTGAATGGGAAGCTCCCAGGCATGTTCTTCTGTGTGCCCACTCCCAACATGTAAGTGGTGGATCTGACCTGCCCCCTAGAGAAAGCAGCTAAATACAAGGACATCAAGAAGATAGTGAAGGAGGTGTCAGACAGTCCCCTCAGAGACACCTTGAGCTACACCAAGGACCAGGTTGTGTCTTGTGTCTTCAACAATGACATCCCACTACTCACTCTTTGATGCTGGGGCTGTCATTGCCTGAATGACCACTTTGTCAAGCTCATTTTCCTGGTATGACAATAGTTTAGCTACAGCAACAGGGTGGTAGGCCTCATGGTCTATATGGCCTCCAAAGCATAAGTAGCCCCCTCACTACGGCCCAGTGAGACCAGATGGTCATGCCCATAGAATTCACTGCCATACTCACGCCCAACATTGAGAATCTCCCCCTCTTCCATCCTAGGCCCCCGAGAAGGAGAGGGGCCTCAGGAGCCCTGGCTTGCTGCCATTGTACACCATCAATAAGCCTATTGTACCAATAAAAAAATTGTGGGTGATATAATACTTTGAATTTATTACCATTTTGCTATGCTGTGTTACTGTATATATTTTTTAAACAAATTAACAGATGAACACTTATCTGAGGATCCCAGTTCAATACAAGCTTATGATTTTACCTTTTGATTAGATTCCCTTTCAACCCCCTATGAAATTAAAAGGCTTTATGATGATGGTAATAAGGCAAGAATTAAATGTCATCTACAAAACAGAAGAGCCATGAACTAAAAAAAGCTATGTATTCATGTCTGAAGGAAAATGGGTACAAGGTGTTACTGATGAAACCTAACAGAGCCGGGCGTGGTGGCTCACGCCTATAATCCCAGCACTTGGGAGGCTGAGGCAGGAGGATCGTTGTGAGTTCGAGACCAGCCTGGGCTACAAAAGTGAGCTCAAGGCCAGCCTCAACTGCATAGCGAGACCCTGTCTCAAAAAGGCAAAAATAAATAAATAAATAAAATAAATAAATAATAAAAAGAAACCTAACAGAAGAAGCTGCAGTGTAAGTCCTATGAAAAGGCAGGAAGTAGAGACAGGTTATTTGCTCCACAGACTCCAGGGAGACAGGATCATTTTCTGAGGAAGAAGGTGTGGAAATGAGAAGTGGAACTGCAAAATAGAAAGATTCTTCAGATGCAGTCATATAAAAGAATATAACCCACTTCATTTCTCTTGAGAAGTGGAATAGCAAGTAGAAAGATTCTTTAGATGTGCTGTATAAAAAAATGTAACCCACTTCATTTCTCATCCTCAGCCAGAGCAAAAAAATCCTGACTAAAAAAGTCATACAGTCTGACAAGGGCCGCTTCAGAGCTCCAGCCCTGTAAATAGGGAGCCCACACTGGCCTTAGGCTCTTTCTGGGGCATTGGACCCTCCAGAGTCTTTTAGCTTCTTTAACAAGAAACACATAGCCTCTGCGCTTTTCCCAGGGCAAGGGCTCAGCTGAATCTGTTATCACATGCCCATCAATTGACCCAGCTTTAAAAATAGGGCTATTTTCTCCCCTATGCCTTGTACTTTTGCTTTTTATATTTTTTTAAAGTTTTTTAAGATTCAAGGATTTCCAAAAGAAATGTTCACTGCAAACATCTAACTTTAACAACAAAATTTAAATATTCTTAAATTGAATTGAAAGGACAAAGTGTATATGCTTATATTTCATAGATGACTTAAACATCAGATAGGAATGAAAATATTGGAGCATGTCTTATATATAGCAAAGTTAGTGCTTCATGAAACTGTCTGGATGTATTTTGTTTAAATGTAATTCTTATTATGGGCTATTTATTTTCTTCAGTTTGAGAAGCAGTCAGTTAAACATTGATTAGCTCTCCTTGGCCAGAGCTGTCAGGTACAGTTTCTCAGTTTCCTGTATGCAGAGGTGGAAAAATAGCCAGATTCTGCTTCTCAAACAGCTGTTAGCTGCTAGCTTAGGACCAGGACTTGAGAGGTGCTGGGAAGGGTGACACTTACAATAAACATATACTTAAAAAATTACCTATTCATGTCAACTGTGGTGTTAGACACCTGTAATTCCAGCTCTAGGGAGGGAGTTCCAGGAAGGAATTTCACAAGTTCATGGTCAGCCTGGAAACACAAATTTAAGGCCAGCCTGAACTACATAGCAAGTCTCTGGCTTTAGAAAAAACTAAAACACATGTTATTAAAAGCACTTATTCATAATAAAATAAACACATTTCTGAGCAGGCAAAAATTTTAAATTGACTTTGTTGGCATATAATATTTGTACTTATGTATGGAGTACCAAATGATAATTTCATGCATTTATACAATGTACAGGGATCAGATTAGAGGTGTCATCATTTGTCTCAAGAGTCATTTCCATCTGTTGAGAGCCTTCAAACTTCTCCAGTTTGAAGTCTTCTACACTGAAATACATAACAAGTTGAGGACTACAATAATCCTATTGAGCTATAGAAAACTAGAATTAATTCCTGTTGTATGCAAATTTTAATTGTCTTACGGTGTGCAAGATCTTACAGTTTTGCTTAAAAACTCAACAATCAAGGATGGGGATCTAGCTCAGCAGCTCAGCACCGGCCTGGTAAACGCAAGGTCCTGAATTTGATTCCCAGTGCCAATATGAAACCTCAATAAACCACTCTAAGATAATGATACTTCAATAAAGGGCTAAATTAGTGACATGGTAAGAAAAAAAATGGTATTTTTGATAATCTTAATAAGCTCTAGTGATCTCTAGAACTAGTGGGATACTATTTGTTATATTTTGAAGCAGTTTCGAGAGACTCAAATGAGGTCACAGAGAAAGTATTTCTAAAATAACAAAAGCAATATAGTGTTAATATAAGGTTAAACATCAGAAATCTATTGTATGGGGAAAATTAGGAAAGAATTGAATGAGAGGGCACATTCACAGGGTCACATTTTGGAATGAAATTCTAAGCAGTTTCAAAGGTTTAAATGTTTCCCAAATGTCAGAAGGCTTAAAGGTCAGCTTAGCAAAGTGCAGATTTTGTTGCTGAGCCTAACAAAACACTGTTTATCATATCATCTGTCCAATGTTATTTTAATCACCATCCTTCAAGCTAGATAGGCTTAGGCAAATGTCATTCTCTTGTCTTTCTTCACTTACAGTGGTGGACAACAGACCAGATGCTGACTCTTTCCCATACTAACAGTTGATGGAATACTTCTACCAGCCCCAGTGTTTGAGCTTATTTCCCCCTTAACATCATTAATTGACTCATTCCTGCTTTCTAAATGTGAGAATATGTATTTCGAACCTGCATCTGCATTCTGAATCTGTGATCTGAATCCTCAAAGCAATTTATAGCCATTACAACTGCTCTAAGACATGATACTCTTGTAACTCTCAAACCAAAAGAAAACAATGCCCACTAGAAAGGATTTCTGGCTGCTATTCCAGAAAGCAGCTATTGATACACAGTGATGCATGAATAAAATAAGAAAAGCTAGCATATCATTATATTTCACTTGATGAGTTTATTCCTTTTCTTTTTTTATTTTATTTTAGGGAAGAATGTACAGGGTGTTCAGAGTCTCACTGCGAGACTGGACTTATAGAGATCTACCTGTATTCAGCCTCTCAAGAGCTGGGATTACAGCTCTCAATGTGCCCCCAGTGCCCCAGCAACAGGGCTGGCACAGCAGGCCTCTGTGCCTGGATGCAGGCACTTTAATCCATCGAGCTATTTGGCCAGAGCTCTTGATGAGTTTAGAAGAGCTAGAAGTCTACACCTATAGCAGAACAGGACGCATAAATCATTGATCCCAAAATATCAAATGCTAAGGTCGGAAAGGGAGTGCTTACATTGTTTTTAACAGACCATAAAGCTAGAAGAGGCTGTTTCTAATATTAGAAAAACAAAACAAAACACTATTAGTAAAGCAAAACAAAACACCACCAACAACAAAAACTCAAACAACAAAACTTTCTTGCAAATGGGAAAAAGATATGGAAGTGGGAAACATTGAAAGAAAATATCTAAATCATTTTTAATAATCTTGAGGAAATGAAACTCTTCTAATGAAGGAACAATTTCAATATTTTAAAAAAGTAGATCAAAGCTTATAAAAGCTCCTGTACATATACACAAATGTTTGTATATACATGTATCTGTATGTACATATACTGAAAACCAGTAACTGATAGGAGAAAATACTGGCAACATTTTCATGAGTAGACAATGTCTGGAAAACAGAATGATTTTTACCAGTTGGCAAGGGAAATAAACCAATACAAAAATGTGCAAAACATGATAGAAAATAAAACCCTCAACAACATCATCTCAAAAAACATTAACTTTAGTAACATCATATATAGAGTGTCCCGGGGCCAAGATGGCGATGCGATGTTCTGGACGCTGGTTGCTGGTGGCTGTGGGGACCCCCCGGGAGAGCGGCGCGCCCACTCTGGGAGGGTGTGGTTGGGGCATGACTGGGTCCCAAGCTGAATGTCGCCGCCTTCGCGCCTTCCCTGGGCACTCGCGGTCCCCGGGCGCTGCTGACATTGTGACCCTGTGTCAGCCTCACAGGAAGAAAAAGTTACCCTTTTGTTTGTACTGCCTCCTTCCACACAAGCGCACCTTTGGCCAAAGAAGATTACTACCAGATATTGGGAGTACCCCGAAATGCCAGTCAGAAAGATATCAAGAAAGCCAGCAGCTCCGGACAGAGCTATTGGAGGGGAGGCCCTTCTGTTGACCCAGAAGAGCTATTCAGGAAGATATCTGGGGAGTTCTCATCATCTTCTTTTGGAAATTTGCAGAGTGTATTTGATCAGCCTCAGGAATGTCATGGAGTTGACATTCAATCAAGCTGCCAAGGGTGTTAACAAGGAATTTACCGTGAGCATCATGGACACCCGTGATCGCTGTGAAGGCGAGGGGAATGAGCCTGGTACAAAGGTGCGGCATTGCCACTACTGTGGTGGCTCTGGCATGGAGACCATTAACACAGGCCCTTTTGGGATGCGTTCCACATGTGGGAGATGTGGTGGCCGTGGCTCTATCATCACAAATCCACGTGTGATCTGCAGAGGAGCGAACAAGCCAAGCAGAAGAGACGAGTGATAATCCCTGTACCTCCAGGTGCCGAGGATGGCCAGACTGTGAGGATGCCTGTGGGAAAACGAGAAATTTTCATCACATTCAGGGTGCAGAAAAGCCCTGTGTTCCAGAGGGACGGCGCAGACATCCACTCTGACCTCTTTATTTCTATAGCTCAGGCTCTTCTTGGGGGCACAGCCAGCGCTCAGGACCTATACGAGACCATCAATGTGACGATTCCACCTGGGATTCAAACAGACCAGAAGATATGGTGACCGCTACATTCATGTTTACATCAGAGTTCCAAAGAGACTGACAAGTCGGCAACAGAGCCTGATGCTGAGCTACGTGGAGGATGAGACTGATGTGGAGGGAACAGTGAATGGCGTCACCCACACAAGCACAGGACAATGATACACTAGAAACTAGGCTGGGAGCAGCAATCCTTCCTTGCGGGCAGGCCTCAGGGGCTGGATTCCAGAGCAGCAGCACTGAGCCCCTGCCCGCAGAGCCTTCTCAACCAACAGGAAACAGCAAAACAACATGACAGCACATCTCTGTGCAAAAAAGGTCACAGTAGACAGCCCCTGGGCAGTGAATGTAGCACCGGAGGACTGATGGAAGTTTCCTGCTTGTGGATAGGTGACGTACCTCTTCTGACTCAGGCAGGGTAAGATGGCTGGACACTTCTTATAGCACTAAAACTATAGTTTGGAATCAAATGTGGTGGAGAGCTTAAGAATTAAAGGCCATGCTTTCAGCTTAAAATGAAACCTTAAACTGCACTGAGGTGTGAAGTGATTCATTTTCCTCTCAACAAACCTCCAGGAGGTCCTGAAGTGAGTTCTCCCAAACAGGTCAACTTCATCTGGAACGGGGTTATATACCTCACCAGAGATGTCTTCCTTCAACATTCTGCTCAGGCTTCTTCCTGGAGTTTGTTTTTTAATTCCCCAAGGACCCATGCAGCCAGAGCATGTGTGCTGGGGTCTAGGCAGGCAGGCACCGAAAGGGTCACAAGGTCCCTGTAAGATGGTCTCACTCCATGCCAGTAGCAACCAGCCCTAACTTTTTTGTTGTTGTTGTTTTGAAGGACTGGTGTTCAAACTCACAACCTTGCACTTACCAGGCAGGCACTTGTGCCACGGAGCTATCTCCCTGGCTCCCAGCTCTAACCATTGAATTCTATGATTTTAGCTGAGTATGGTGGAGCTCTTGCTCTTCAGAGCCACAGCCACTGGGCCACGCTGGGGTAACAATAGTTATCGCAGGAACTACAAGCCATGCCAGCCAGCATCTTGACTTTTACCACCTAATTGTTGCCTTTTTTTTGTGTGTGTGTGGAACCAGGGATCGAACTCAGGACCTTACCCTTGCCAGGCATGCACTTGTGCCCCTGAGCTATCTCCGCAACCTAGACTGTTAACATGTATTTTCCAACACATGTTTAAATTATTCAGTGTTAAGAATCATAGTCTTAGCCAGGTGTGGCAGCACATGCCTGTAATCCCAGCATTTGGCAGGCTGAGGCAGGAGAATCAGTGCAAGTTCAAGACCAGCTGGGTCTACAAAAGTGAACTCAAGACCAGCCTGAACTGCATAACAAAACCCTGCCTCAAAAAGAAAAAAAAAAATCATAATCTTCTTTTGTGTAAATGTGTGTTCAAGAGAGGAAAACAGTCCATGCCAGTTAAGGTTCCCCACCGTGCAGCCAGGGCAAATGCCCTGGCTGCTGCCTCTGCTAGTAACACGTTAGAATTTCCATGTGGTTCACAGTCCTTGCTAGTACAAAACAAAAATAATTAATGAAGAACATTTCTCAGTAGTTATCTTTTTGTTTTTCTTTATAATTTACAAAGTTAAAGATTACATTAGTGGGGGCCCAGCGGGATGGCTCAGTGGTCTAAAGCGCCTGCTTGGGAAAGCTTGGGCGGCTGCAGGGACCGCGGTTCAATCCCCGGCACCACATGCTGCGCCAGCCCTGCCGTCAGGGCAGGCTGAGCCGGCCATAAAAATGAGTGAAGAAACAAAAAAATGTTCTGAAACAAGAAAAAATAAATAAATAAAATTTAAAAAAAAAAAAAAAAGATTACATTAGTGTCTGAGTTTGTAAAAAAAAAAAAAAAAAAAAAAAAATCCCCTCAGGATTTATCCTTAAGCCATGTACAATGTTTTGTAGAACTTTTGTCAGTCGTCTGGATGAGTCATGGCCATTGCTTGACCAGTTTGCTCTCTAGGTTACTCTCCTTAGGCACACTATACTTCATTGATTCACTTCCTCTGTGGCCCCATGATCTTGAACAGAAAATTTGGGACACCCTGGAGTTATAGGAAGTTACAATACAGGTTCTCTAATGTTCAGAATCCTCACTGTCCTTGAAGAGTTAGGGCCAAAATATTGGCTATCCTTATAGCCCTTCTTGTTCTATAATTTTTTGGTCTGCCAGCTTAAGTTGTTAACCCTCCAGAAGAGAAACTTGATGGTACTATTACTCTATAATATAGATACTTAAGCTTAACATCACTGTCTTTGTGAATATCAAACGCCTTAGGCTTAACATGGAATTGGTATTTTCTTTCAATCATTGATATTCAAATAAATCCATGTAGAGTGTGTTAAAAAAGAATCTCCAACATGTTTTTGACACTGAGGATAGCAATATGTAATACTAAAATCATGCTTGGAATGCCTGTCATTCTAATCTTTTAGGTGTGTGCTGTTTCTAATGTCATTTCAATTATTGCTATACTCTCTTAAGTAAATGTTTGGTTTTTTTTTTTTTAAAAAAAAAAAAAAAAAAGGTAATAAAAGAAAATAAGAGACAAGGAAAAATTCCATAAGATTTACTTGCTACAATTTTGTATGATTAGATTTCTAAATTTCTGTGTCAGACATGATATCTTGTCTAAACAATATTAGTACAAACTTTTCCTCTCATTGAACTAAGGAACAGTAGCTGTACATCTATTCTAATACGTATATTCTAATATATATATATATATATATATATATATATATATATATATTACAAAATGATCCTTTATTTCTATTTCTATCTCCCTTTTTTGTTTTGTTTTGCAAGAGATAGGTGTTCCATTGCTCTTAGAGAAGCTGTATTTGGAGATGGCTTTAAAGGACCTTCTCGGCCAGTTTATTTGAGACAGTACCCAGTGGCCATGGAAAATGAAACTCTATGTTTTAAGAGATCTCTGCTAACAGACCTACAAAATATTATCTTTCAAATCCTTCGGGCTAATGTCTCAATAGCTGTCCAAAATATTCTATATCAAACCAATAATATATTAAATGCTGAGGTCCCCAGACTCTATCTTTGTCATCACTGAAGTCATTACTGTTTACTTGGCGAAAGTAATTCTGACTGTATTCATAATTATTCCACTGATATTATTTGGCTCATGTTACATTTAATAGTTTCTTTGGCTTTGTCTTCTCCAGATTTAAAGTGATTCTACCTACCCAAGATAAAAATGCCTGGTGTCTATTGAGGACTTCTGAAGATAGGACTTCTGAAGAGTATCTCTGACTGCTGGTTCACAACTCTGACCCCTTTCAACCTGCAGAAGCCAGAGCAGTCATTGCCCATGGTGCCCTCATGGCAGTTCGGGTTACATCTTCAGAGGGAGTAATGTTGTAAGCAGCTGAATTAGATAGAAATATTATAGGCAGTCAGACAGGGCCAGGCCCTCAAGGAACATATGGAAGACAAGCTTTTCAAGAGACAGACACTCCCAGCTCTGGGCCAGCTTCTTTCAAGATAAAAGAAGAAACAAATATAGCCACTGTATTGCTCAGGGTTTTACTTAGAGGAACAGAACAGATATAATTAAAGGAATGGATATTAACACAAAATATACAATCTATAAGGAATTATAAGTTTGACTTACAGTAGTAAGCCAGAGTCCGATGAGGAAGCATTCAGAGGGCATCTGCACACTCCAGACTGAAGACTTCAGTCCCAAGGTCTGAACTTCACTGCAGTACTCCATGTAAGTCTCTATCCATCGGCTGATGGGTTGCACTGGAAGACTGAATTGTCTGTAGTGGACGCTGAAGAGTCTGCAACAGATGGTGAAAGATCAAAGCTGGAGGCTGAAGAGTCTGCACTGCAAGCCAGATGATGAAGTCCAGGCTGAATGCTAAGATTGAAGCTTCTCTGAAGAAGTGAAGTCTTGACTCCTTCCTCAGCCCTTTAAAAAGTCTCTTTGTGGTCAGTCATTCTGACGTGGGCCCATTGTTCCCTAAGGTGGAATCAATCATACCCCAGAATGGGCCCTTGATCCCACTCTAGGGAGGAGCCAATCATATCCTAGGCAGGCCCTGGTTATGCTCCAGGGAGGAGCCAATTGTACCCCAGGGTGGGGCTCCCACCAACAGGGAACCAGCCTGCTGTTGGCACAATGTATCAACCACTACAGCCACATACTTCCCTAGGAATGGGTATCAGGAATCGGTATTCTAAATAGATGTTAATCACCTTAAAAGAACCCAACCACCAACAGGAAAAGACCCTGTTCCATATTCATGCCCCCTTGCTACATGACTCCCTTCTCCATTCCATATTGGATTTAATTGATATTACCTGAGCAATGGTGCTTGTAACCTCATTGGTTGACCATAGTTTTGTCCCACCTCATGCCCACCTAAGCAAGTTTCCATGGTTTCCACTTTAGACCCACCCTACCACATGGGTTTACACTATAAAAGTCCCTGGAAGAGACAGCTTCCTGGAGACATACACTCAGTGCACCCCTACTGTCCCTCTCTGGGACAGGAGCTTTCTTTCCCTCAATAAATATGTTCTGCTCATTAAAAAAAGGGGGGGGGGGCAAGGATCTTTTCATACTCGAGGCTGGCCCAAATATTGTAGGTATGTGAATTCAAGAAAATAATCAACATAGTCCAATAATTCATAACAGTAGTGATATAGTACTGAGCCAGCACAATTGGCAATTGTCAGAAGTTGTTGACTTGAGCCTTTTTATAGCTCAGCATGTTAATATGGCATCATTTTTTATACTTCATAGCTACACTTTTCTACTGGATGGTTAAGACCAAATTAAATCAAGACCTATAAAAAATGTAACCTTTGCTATCTGATAAGGTCAGTCAAATCCCCTCAGGACTTACCCTGGGACCATACACAGCACCTTGTGCATCTTTTGTGAGTGTCAGCCATCTGGATGAGTCATGGCCATTGCTTGACCAATGTGAGAGCCTGAAAGAATTTTTTCTCTAAGTGACTCTCCTTAGGTACACTATGCATCATGATCACTTTCCTCTGTGGCCCGATAATCTCCTTGATCAGAAAATTTGGGACACCCCTGAGTTACATGATATCACAGCAGAGGTTCTCTTATATCCTGAGTTCTCAGTAACGTTGAATAAGTAGGGCCAAAATATTGGCTATCTTTTTAGCCCATCTATCTGTCTAATTTTTGGTCTGCAAACTTTAGCTGTTAAACATCTAGAAGAGAAGTTTAATGATATTATCATATAACAGAGGTAGTTAAGCTCAACATTACTATCTGTTTGAATATCACAGACTTTAGACATAAAATGGAACTGTTATTTTCTGACAAACATAGATGCTCTAAAATTTAAATCCCTATAGAGTGTTAAGAAGCAATTACATACTTTTACACAGATACTTAGAAATCAAACTATATACAACATTGTAGCATGACAATCTTAGGACATCTTGTTTTTCTTGCCCCTTGTTTCCTTTTATTACCTTATTTACATAAATTTACTTTAAAGAGACTATAGCAATGACATTAGAAGCAGTATTTATTTAAAAGATCAAAATGACAGGTGTTTTGTTTTCCTGGTACCATCCAAAATTTAGTTAGTTAGTTAGTTAATTAGTTAGTTAATTCTTCTTTTGAGTCCTTACACTAGCAAGATTATACAATATTTGCATATGTAGGTCTGGTTTATTTCACCTATGAGTATATGTTCAAGATACATCCGTTTATATATGAAGTCTTCTAGTTTATTATTTCTTCTAGCTGAGAATATTCCATTTTATGAAAATACCACATCTTTTGCAACCATTTTTCAGATGATGGGCATTTTGGTTGTTTCCAGGATTTGGCTATCACAAATTTTGCTGCTATGAACATAGGTGCACAGATATCGCTATGGTATGATGTTTTCAGTTCTTCTGGAAAAAATCCCAGTAGGAGCATAGCTGGATTGAATGGGATTTCCAGTTCTAGTTTTTTTAAGGAGTCTCCACATTGCTTTCCATAACAGTTGCACCAGTCTGCATTCCCACCAGCAGTGGAGAAGCATTCCTTTTTCCCCACAGCCTCTCCAACATTTGTTGTTGGTTGATTTCTTTATAGTAGCCATTCTTTCTTGGATGAGATGGTATCTAAGTGTTGTTTTGATTTGCAGTTCATGAATGGCTAGCGATGTGGAGCATTTCTTCATGTATTAATAGGCTTGTTGAATTTTTTTCTCTGAGAAGCGTGTGTTCATCTCAGTTGTCCATTTCTGGATTGGATCTTTGAATTCTGGTACCCTAGAGGTTTTTAGTTCTTTATAAATTCTAGATAGAAGACCTTTGTCTGAATATTTATTAGTTAAAATCTTTTCGAAATTTGTGGGTTGTCTTTTCACTTTGCTGGTAATTTCTTTTGATGTAAAGAAACTTCTCAGCTGGAGGAGGTCCCATTTAATGACAGGTATTTTAAGTATGGTTTTAGTATTATACATTGCTGTCCACAATGTAGCTGCTTAATCCACACTTATCAGCATACAGAGTTAGTCAGCATGAGAATTCAACCCATTAACTGTCATTTTCAAAAGAATGATGGAAATTTTTAGGACTATTTCCTTCACCATCTTTATATAAATGTATGGTTTTGTTCCCACTATATATCCTGGCTTTTCTCTTTTATCTCTCTTAGTTGTTTAATCCTTAATTCTTGCTTTCCACTTAACTGTGTTATAAATTTCAACTTTTATTTCTTCTTTTCCTTCTTACACTAGGGAGACAATGTGATATTTATACATGTGGGTATGGTTTATTTCACTTATGAGTACAGCTACAAGTTGCATCCACTTACCTATGAAGTTTGTGAGTTTATTTTTCTTTATAGCTGAGGAATACTCCATGGTATGAAAACATCACATCTTTTTCACCCATTTCTCAGATGATAGGCATTCTGGTTGTTTCTAAAATTAAGCTATCACAAATTTTGCTGCTATAAACATAGACACACATATATTACTATGATATGATATTTTCAGATCTTTTCAGAAAATTCCCAGAAGGGTGATAGCTGGATTGAATGGGATGTCCATTCCTAGTTTTGGAGGAGTCTCCACTCTGGCAAGATGTTCCACTCCTGGCTTAGCTATGTGAGTCTGGACCCTCGCCTCTCTGCAGGGAGTTAGTTCTGCTGCAGAGTTTCACACCAGGCCTGTCTGATGAAGGAGGTTCCTGAAAGTTTTCAAGATGGTCCCACACACCCATGCCAGACCTGGGCTCTGGCTAGAAAGGGATTCAGGGGGTATGCCAGCTGTCCGAAGGTCCCACATACAAGCCTCTCTCTCTCTCTTAGTCCTCTCTCTCTCTCTCGCTCGCTCGCTCACTCTCGCTCTCACTCTGTCATGCTATGACGACAATCTCTTCACTCATCTCTCTCTTTCAATTCTTATGTTTACAACCTCACATTTACATTTACATTTACATTTACATACTTGGATCTTACCCTACATCTCTCTCTCTCCATCAGAAACTGCACCTCAGCCATAGATGTTTTCTGTTAGTCCTTAGTACATATCAATCTCATTTGTGTCTTATTAAGGTTTCCAGGAAAGAAATTCCACCTGTCTTGAAAGTTGAATGTATTCCCACTTTTGAATTGATTATTGCCTTATCCTGTTACTACAAGAATCTCAATGGTTGTTGTACTGGTTGACACACTGTATCAACTTGAGAAGTTTAGAAGTTTAATTCTTACTTTGTAACCATTTCCATCCTGTGCAAAATGATGGCATGGACATTATGTGAGTTCTACACTCCCACCCTAAGGTAGCTGCTTACAATGTAAGGATGGGACACAGGCTTGGTAGAAACAGCTGCTGCTTCCCATTCCTTTGCTCTTTGCTGTTTTCCTCCACAGGCAATGGCTGCTTTCTGCCAGGTGCTGCTTTGCCTTGCAGCCAGCCAAATATGGATTGAAACCTCCACTAGCTGTTCTTTTGTGCAGCTGAACTCACAGTGACCCTCCTGTCTCAGCCTCCCCAGTGCTGGGATTACAGACATGTGCCACCAAACCTGTTTTCAGTGGCTGGCACTGTGGCATGGTGGCTTGGCATGCACCACCAGGGATCAAACCCATGTCCTTGCGTTTGCCAGGCAGATTCTTAGACCTCTAAGCCACCTCCCTGGTCCCTCCTTTCTTAATTCGAGGTGTCAAGCATTTTATCCCAGTGATGAATGAAATGGAACTGGGACATTTACATTCTCAAAAATTACATTGAAAACTAATCCCTATTAGCATTGAAAGTTGGGCCTTTGGACAGCAATAGGTCAGGAGGACTCTGACCTCATAGAGGTGCTTTTTTTTAGTTTCTGTCACTTAGCAAGTGCCATCTATGTGGAACAGGCCCTGACCAGACCCTGACTCTGCCTATACCTGGATCTTGAAATTCCAAGTCTCCAGAACTGTGGGGAGGCCAGGCCCACACGCCCGCCAGTAAGGACCTCCGCCCCTCTGCCCCTACTTTGTGGTCAAGGTCAGGATCCTTGGCCCAACTTCCCCTTTCCCTTGCTTTTTTTTTTTTTTTGGAACCCCTCCTACCCAAGCTCCACTACTGAACCCATCATACATTTCGTCTGGCAACCCATCTGGTCCACAAGCCTACCAAGACTCCTCAATTCCAGAGCTCTACCTCCACCTACAGATCAGACCCACGGGGCTTCACAGCAGCCAGTAGCCCGAGCTCTGACACAAAGCTGGGAACTTCTGTAGGGGAACCAACTTGGGGGTTCCAGAGCAAACACCCATAGACACTAACAGCATAACATCACCAAAGTGCAGAGATCGCTTCCATACAAAATGATAACAACAGAACTGTGGGGAGCTTCTATTGCATTAAATTATACAAACTGAGGAATTTTCCTAGAGCAGCCTGAAGGACTGAGATAGTTGTGACATACTCAGGAAAGACATTCTAATCTTTTCATTTTCAGTAGCTTCTTCCCTACCCATTCAAACACATTCTTTATTTCCAGGTATAGATACTTGTATCCTTACTTCATGTTCTATGACTGAAGTAACCCTTTCTTTTATTTATAAACTATTTATTGTTTGGATTTTCTCCTCCCTGGAACATACACTTCATGATGGAAGGGTCTAAACGTCTGTTGACAACACTATTGTTTTATTTGTGCACATAATGTCTAGTATGTGTTAGAGGCTAAATAAACACTACTTATTCATTCAATAATGAGTTCCAGGTGAAAGGATCAGTATGAGTAATTTCAAGGCTTAAGAAAACCCAACATACACATCAGAAATTGCAAAAGATTGCAATTCAAAGAACCAATGTAATCAACGATGAGCTGGTAAAGGAAGTGGTTATGTAGAAAAAAAAGGAAAAGTTATTTGTGGCTAAATGTCAGCTACACAGTTCACACTGTACTAATCTTCTAATAAGTGCTCATTAAAATTTTAAACTCTAACCATAGCTAGTGTAAAATCTATAGAAAAAATAGCAATGACCTAGTGCATGTGCTAGTGCTTATGCAGAGCTTCAGGAAACATTTTTAGAAGTTCACAGCTTTGATAGGTAGTTTACTTTTTTAGGCATCAGAGTTTATTCAAGCCATCTGCTGATTTTCCAAGTTTCTAAAAAAAAAATACCGTAGACCACCAAATGTAGTAATCAGAAGAAGTGATTACAAGTAAATTTCATTCCTCTATTCTGCAGAGTCCATAATACTGTGCCTAGAGTATCTCACTTATTCTTCACTACTTATGCATCAATATAGAGTACATTTTATTCCTGTAACCTACAGTTAGAGTTTATTTCCTCTGATTTGTGGTTGATTGCAGCCTCTGGCACATTGCTGATGCTCAACAAACACTAATAAAAGTTATATAATGGTAGCAGCTAAACGAACTCTAAGTGTCCAAAGAGTTCATTGTGGTTAGCTCTTATAAGCATGTTTACCAACCCACACATAAAATTAAAGCTCAAAAGAGAGCAAAAATAGAGTTATTTAGAAATGGAAAGAAAATAAACAAGCCTATTATACATACTCATGATAGGCGGACCACACCAGGAAGGAGCCTTGGCGCTCAGCAGCCTGCTGGGATGAGTGGGTCCACTCCAGTTTGGCAGGCTGCAACTGCAAGGCACCGCGGAGCCCAGTGGCCAGCAAGGCCCAGCGAGTCCACGCCACTTTGGCCGGCTGCACCTGGACAGAACTGTGGAGCCCAGCAACCAGCAGAGCCCAGCAGGTCCACTTTTAACTAGGCACAGCAGAAAAGACCTGAGCACAGCAGCCAGTAAGCCAGGCCTGGCCAGCTAAGTTTGAGCTCCATAGAACTAGTCTTGGCGAGTTGAGGCATTCTAATAGGCCCAGCGGGGCCCCTTCGGAGGATGAGGCTAGGCCTGAACTTTCAATCCTCCTGCTTTCACTTCCCCGAATGCTTGGGATTACAGGCATGTGCCATCACACCTAGCTGAGTTAATGAGTTGTATTAACTAAAAACTGCAATTCTTCTATCAGAGAATAAAGGAGGGAATTTTTAAAAGATGAGTTATTAAAACATTATGCAATCTACATTTAGGAATATAAAGAGATAAAAATCAAAGTTTAAGATACTTGTAAGAGAAGCTGCTCAATCTTTAATATCAATGATAAATTCTCCCAACCTTCTTTACATGTCTGCATTCAGGCTGAGCTTACAGCTGGAAAGAATAAGAATAAAAGCCCAGTGATCTCAACAGCCCATACAATTGCAAATGACATCTCAGACACTTCAGATTGCATTTAGCTTGATCTTTGGCAATGGAAGATGAAGGCAAAATAGCAGTGGATATGTGGGGGAAACTGGGAGCAATGAGGAAATCTCAAAGGAATGGTTTTGCATTTAGCCTTAACAAACATCCTCACCTGAAACAAAGAAATGAAGGTGATTAGATGACTATGTGCTAGTAACTAGGAAAATCATGATAAACTAAAACAGTTTGTTACAATGTTTTAGGTTGAGGACGTTTTCTTTGTCAAGAATGGGCCCTTATAACCCAGAACCTTCTTCCCGCACGTGCAGAGCAAGGCCACTTGATCCACAGAGTGCTCCTTAGCAAATGTAAATTTTCCGTACAAAAAAAAAAAAAAAAAGTTCTTTCTCCTGTGGGTTAGAACTTCTGCTGTGTCTGCCGTTTCTCAAGATTACCAATTCAAAATAATCCTTATGCCAAAAAGCCATTTCTGTGTTGGCATCTTCTGCTCTCCAAAATCAGGATCTCTTGTCTGGTAATAACACTGAAAAGTGGACCACTTTATAGAGGATGTGTTTTTGAAAACGTTCGGAGAGATATTGAAAGTCACAGCACTAAAAGCTTATTAATAGCTCTAGGAAGCTCTAATTTAGGTAACCTATTTTACTTTACATGTTCCAACTGTAGTTCACTGCTTCATTATAGCATTGGACATTTTTTCTAAGACACAGTACTTACTAAAATCTTCAAGCCTTGAACTTCCTGTTCCAGCCCAGACCCAAATCGCACTGCTGGGAGCTGAGCCTGCGCGCCCGCCGCGGGTAGGCTCCCTGCGCCCCTCTGCCCCGCCTCTGCGTTCCCGCGACTAACTTCCTGTTCCAGCCGAGACCCAAATCGCACTGCTGGGAGCTGAGCCCACGCACCGGCTGGGTCAGGATCCTTGGCCTGCCTTCCCTTTCCCCGCCCCCCACTTTTTTTTTGGAAACCCTCCAGCCCAAGGTGCAGCACCGAACCCATCAAATAGCCCATTTGGCAACCGATCTGGCTTACCAGGACTATTCAATCCCAAAGCTCCACCTCCACCTACAGACCACATCCGCCAGGATTCACAAAAGCTAGCAGCCAGAGCCCCAACACAAGAGTCAGAAACCTCTGCAGAGGAACCACCTTGGAGTCTCCAGACCAAACGCCCATAGACACAGCATAACACCACCAAAGTGCAGAGGTCGCTTCCATACAAAATGATAACAACAAGGAGTAGGAGGCAATCTCAGGACCCGTGCCCACCCAAACCAAACACAGAAGACACTATCATGGAAGAAAATGAGAATTATACAGATGAAACCTCTGAATTGGTAG
>PVJA010038986.1:0-19411 GCA_004027025.1 Myocastor coypus | reverse complement strand
CTAAAAAAAAAAAAAAAAAAAAAAAAAAAAAAAAAATGTATTCAAATCAAACTGAAATATAAGCCTATATATCTTTTTAACAATTAATTAAGAAAGTAAGAAATTATAATACAAGCACTATTTAAGAGCTCAAAATTACATAGACAATTGTATATGGGAATTAAGTATAATTATAATTACATATGAAAAATTATATATAGGAAATTAACTATAGAAATTTATACAGACAAAAAAGTCACTTCAAGTTATGGGCTATTTTACTAACCCATGTTCATAATTTCAAAATAACGTTGTAAATATTTTTGTATATTCTATTTTATTTCCTTCATGAAAATAATAATAACATTTTGAAAGAGAACCTGTTAAAAATCTGTCTTAACAAAGTAGTGCATGAAGAATTCTCACAATTTTTCAAAATAAAACATATAAACTGACACTTAAATACATCTTTTTTTGTTGTTTTTTAGGAAAAAAAGCCACTCTTCTGAAATCTGTAGAAACTTTCAAAGTAGAGTAGCAGCACACACAAATATTTTACCTATGATTAAAAGCTTTTGTACATCAAAAGAAATCACCAACAGAGTGAAAAGACAATCTATAGAGGGTGCAAAACATCTTAGCCAATTGTTCTTCAAGAGACAAATGTAAAAACATATTTAAAAACTCAGTCCTAAAATGGACGGACATCTGAGATAAATACACACTTCTCAGATGAAGAAGTACAATTGACAAATAAATATATAAAAACATTTAATATTACTGATAATTTGAGAAATACAAATGAAAACAATGCTGAGATTTCATCTTGCCCCAGAATCAATGGCTCTACCAATAAATAATCCAGTAACAAATGCTGGAGGGGCTGCAGAGGAAAAAGGAGCCCTTCTCCACCGTTGGTGGGAGTGTACACCAGTACAATCACTGTGGAAATCAGTGTGCATTTTCCTTTAAAAAATGGGATGAAAGCTTCCATTGGATCCAGCAATTTTTGCTATTTTCTTGGTATTTTACCAAAAAAAAAAAAAAAAAAAAAACCTTGAGTCATCATGCCATAGATCTACGTGCGCTTCCATGTTTACAGCAGCGCCATTTGTCATAGCTGAATCTTGGAAACAGCCCAAATACTCTCCACCCAAAGAGTGGCTGAAAGAGATTTTTTTCATATACAATAGATTACTACTTAGCCAATAGCATTTGTGTCAAATCAATGAATTTAGTCATATTGGGCATAGTAAATGCGTGTAAATTAAAAACCCAAATTGATTGGTCATATGCACTAACTATTTTAACATGAGTTGTACATGGATTTGTGTGCACTTATGTTTGTATGTGAGTATATATATATATATATATATATATGTATATATATGCATATATACATATAATGTGTATCTCTACACATACACATATATGCATATAGACATATCATGTTGTGCATATATAATTTAGTAGCATAGTCAGGTTGAGAATTCATAGAATTCTAAACAGCTTGTGCATCTAGACATGTGGCACCAGTATCTGGAGTCCTCCTTTGTTCTTTACATGTAATGTAAATACCATCTTAATAATTTAGTCACTGCTTCTAAGGATGAAATACTATTTCACACTGTAATTGTTCACAATGCCAGAGGAAATATCTATATTATCATAAATTGTTAACTCATAGAAGATTAAAAGAAATATTTCCCAGGAAGAAGAAAAGCAAATACTTTTTTGAAACTATTATCACTGACAGATACACATCATTTCATTGAATGACAGATTAACACTAGAGAAATAAGTATATAAACTACTCCTAGAACCATGCCTCATATTTTATAAAATCTCAATAATATTTAGCCTACGTTATTATCCCCCACATCATTATCATTTTTCCTTTTTTTCTATTTTTTTTTTTTTTTTTTTTTTTTTTTTTTTTTTTTTTTTTTTTTTTTTTGTGGCACCAGGGATTGAACTCAGGACCCTACGATTGCCAGGAAAGTGCTTATTCTATGGAGCTATCGCCCTGGCCTCACTGAATTTTGATGAGGGTAAATGAATTAATGAATGAGTTGTATTTTTCATACATCTTTAATTATGTTAACAAGCAGAAAACGTATTTGCAGTTTTCTCTTGCTGTAACAAATGCCAACATAAACTGATTTACGAAGAAATAAGCTCACTTGGGATCACGGTTTCCAAAATTTCAATCAGTGACTGTGTTCAGCCTAGGGCCTGTGCGAGCGCAGCGTCTCACTGGCCCGCACATGGTACAGGAGGAGTCTCCACTTAGTGGCAGTCACGAAGAGACCGAAAGCCAAGGGTTGCCGCGTCTCCTCAGGGATGCACCTTTGAGGACCCCAACGCCATCTCAGTGCTCCAGCACCACCCAATCGTGCCAAAGTTGAAACAAAACCTTTAGCTTCTGAACAATGGATGCCGTGGCAGATACAGCTCCTTAAATCCTGGTTGTGTTGCAGGCACTCTGCATGGAGGAGCGCATCACATTCTATGAGCCTTTTTGGGCAATTTTTGAGGACATTGGTTACTTAAGCATAATGAAAAGTAAGGCCAACGCCGCGCAGTATGGAGGATATACACCCACGAAGCCCGGAGCAGGCATTTGGGATTGTCAAAGTGGATAGGAAATTAAGAAAAAACAAAATGAAAATAACATGTGATCTTGAAAAGCAGATTCACAGCATGAGACAAATCTACAAGAAACCCTAAAAACCAGCAAAACAACCTGATGTTTTCTATACTTTTAAAGAATCTATTTGTGGAAAGTAACATTATCATAGGGGGGAAAATGTATAATATGTACAAATAAGTTATTTCAAATGTTTCAAGGACTAAGTGACAGTAAGATTGAACACAGTTGTGCGGTCACTCCCCTGGTCTCGCTCATCAGGTGCCTGAGTCTGGGTGTGCGCTTGTAATCCCAGTGCTGAGGAGGCTGAAAACAGGAAGAACACTAGGATTCCGTGCGGCGTAGTGAGACCCTGCATAAAACACAAAATATTAAAAAAAACTAATAAAAAAATGAATCCAATGATCTGAATGTTGCAGAGATTGTAAGCAAAAAGACATTCAAAATAAAAAAAGCTTAGATTTTGTATTGCAAAGAGGTATGAAAAGCAGTCAAGTTATTTCATGTGTGTCTCTATCCACTAGATTTTACCTTTGCAACTCTAAATACATCGTTAAATGCATATGTAATAGATTAGTGCTAATCAAACCAGCTACTACATGTTAAAGTATTTCTAATACATATGTCACACTGAAAAGGAAAGCAATCCTTAGCAGGCACAGGATTAAAAGAATCAAGTACCTCACACTTTTGCAACCTTGACATATTTTGCTACTCTCCTAAATTGTCGGGCTGGTATTTTGATTAATGTTGAGAGGCTGTGGAAATGACTTCCCCAGAAATTCTGACGAGGCCAGAAGCTCATCTGTCTTACACGGCTTAGCTGTAGTCCAGCCTCGAGGCACAGGATAGATAACCTGAAATAGAATAAGAGACCCAAAGGAGAGGCTTAAGTCGCTAGATTACTGGTGACCATATGCTCTTCAGAAGGTTCATGAAATCGCTCCTTTCCTCGAGAAGAAATATGCTTTGCTCTGTGACCTTGAATTTTAGTAAGAGAATACTAAGCCACCAGTCTCCTTGGAAATGTTTATGAAAAGCACCAGAGCAAATGTTTATCAAATGCCCTCAAGCACATAAACAAGGAGAACGCCTGTGCGTCTGTACAAAGTGCTAAGTGATTATTATAGAATCCCACGTCTTCCTCTTGCCACCACCTCCTCAGTTGCTTCCCCTCCCATCTTCCCCCTTATTCATTCTCTCTGCTTCTGCGTCCATCGCTCACCCCTCCCTCCGTTTCTCCTTTCCTTCCAAAGTAATTTGAACTGTGTAGTTAATACTTTTTGCAGATAACATATTTGAATATATTCTTGGACAGTAAAAATAGTCTCAAGAGGAACTAAAACGCCTTTCAACTCAAAATACACACATCTTGCTTCTTACTTTTTATTTGACCATTATTAATGAAAGTGTTTAACGATAAACGAATAGACTGACAAAATAAACTAAGTCACCTCTACAAATCCTGAGCTAAGGAAACCTTTCCCCTTCTAGCTTTGGTTGTTAAGTGTTTTGTCTTACCAATGAGAAAAAAATAACTAACACAGACCTCTGCGCCTGATAGGTCTCTGCACCTGGAAGACAAATACAGCAGACAGCAAGGAGAATCTGCGCACATGGGCATTGGTAGGTTTAATCCATTTGCCATTCTGGCATCTTGTCCATTTATTACTTTCCAGAGTGGATATTAAAAAATTACAATTTCCTCTTTCTTTGAACTTCTTATCTGAAGGCTCCCACATCCTGTGAAACCCATAGTAAAGAAACTCATAGGTTTTTTCTTTATTATTCTACTTTTTTTTTTAATAAGTATCTCAGTTACAACCCTACCAATGGTTGTGGAAAAACAATTCCTTCGTCACAAGCATACTGAAGTTATAAATATATACAGCATGTAGCAGGAGATACATTTTTTAACTGTTAATCAATATCTATCTGACCCTGGGAAATATCTCAGTATTTTTTTCTCATTGCTAAGACAAAATCTCTCACACCCAAAATTAAGAAAGAAAAGGTTTATTTAGTTCAAAGCTACGGAGGATTCAGTCCGTACTTGGCTGGCTCCAAGGCAGAGCGGCACATGGCAGAGGGCAGCAGTAGAAAACAGGAAGTGCCAGAAAGGGAGGCAGAGCAGCAGTAGCAGAGAGCATCTTCTCTCCTTTCCTTCCGTTGCATTCAGGCTACCCACCTGAGGGCCGGCTGGAGCACTGACGCCCCATCATCCTAACAGCACTCACACCCCTAATGCCATAATGTATCGTGAATTAATCACAAACTCTAGAAGGCTGCCCTTTGATCACATGAGACCTTGGGGGAGCATCTAGTCCTTAACTATAGCAGTAAAATATGCTACTCTGAACAGTATCATCTGAATATCTAAATGGTGCTGGATAGCTGGAGTAATAAAACAGTAAACACTAAAGTAAAGTAGACTGAAATCGGGATGTGTCGATGAAATTATTAAGATCAATCAAAGTCAGTGCAACATCTTTCTATCTTTCTTTAGATGTATTATTATTATTATTATTATTATTATTATTATTATTATTGTTGTTGTTGTTACTACCTGTAACTTCGGGATATTGACCAGTAAAATTAAAATACCTGAATAAAATAATAAAATATACTAAGCATATTTTTTTATGCAAGTGGAAGTAATCATTGGGAATGAAGTTATAGAGCAGAAAACAAATTCCTCAGTCATCACAGTAACTGAATAAACTTCTGGCTCTTCATTACCCACTTCTCTTCACCATCACGGCCCTCATTTCAAGTACAATGTTCTTTCACCTTTGTCTTTATGATGTCACCTTTTCCCTGTGTTGGCTAACACTGCTAAATAAATAATGTACCATATATGAGAATGTGTAAAATCTACCACATTTCTCTTATTATCTATGATGGAATATTGCACACTTTGCACATACATACAAAGGTCTAAGCTATGACTTGAATGCATGTCCCAAATTCCATGTGTTGAAGTCCTCATCATCAGTGATACTAGGGTTGGGAAGTGCGAAGCCAGGAGAGAGGCTTAGGTAGTGATGCTTCGGACTTTCATAAGGGGTTGATGCATTTTGGCGAGATGGATTATTTGTTATAAGAATGAATTTGGCATGAATTCAAGTTTCATTATTTACGTTGCACGCAAGCCCACTCCTATAACTTCTCTGTACCCTTCTATCATGAGATGACATAAAACGAAGGCCTTTGCTAGGTCCCCTTGTTGTTGAGCTTCCAATTTTCCAAAACTATGCCCGACTATCTCTGTTTTACACAAGTACTCCATCTTGACTGTTCTGTTAGAGGCCCCCAAAATGAAATAGGTCAGAATCTACTATGCATATTTATACTTGTTAGCAATATGTTATAAGGGAGGAAAAGCTAGGTGTAATGGAAAAAAAAAAGTGAAAAAATAGCATCAAATTCTGTTTCATTTCATCTGAGGATACCTCACTGAAGCATCAATATTTAAAACAGAGGAAAAGAATATCACTGACTGGAAAATAATCTACAGTACATAGAAAGAAGTAAAATTCAGTGAGCTCCCTTTGGAGGGAGAGAAGGCAAAAGTTATTTCCATAAAATTAGGTTGATGATCACTGTATACCAGCTACTTTTAATAACTTTATATTAAATTCACTCAGTGTTTTATAACTGTGAAATTCAAAAACTAAATGATCTTATGTCTGGTAATTGGATGAGTCCTCTATTTCATGCATGCCAGATGCTGTTGGCACTCAATTCTTTGACTTCTAGAAAAACCCTTGGTCATATATTTGAATGGTTTAACTCTGTTTCAGCTAAGCTATAGCCATATTTTAAGTAAATCAGTATAGTGTAACAAAGTATTCTTTCTTGATTTTTAAAGTCATTGCTGGAAATTTCTTTGCTCCTATTAAGAAACAGGTTTTCTTAAAGGAATTAAGATCTGCATTAAGATCTGTAGATCTGTAATGTCTTTCTTAAAGGAATTAATATCTTATATTAAGATCTATAGTTCCTACATATGAAAAATTATCCCTAGACCACATGAACTAATAGTGAACTTAAAACATTTTTGGTGTTTTTATTATAGGGTTTTGAAAAACAGTTCTGGGTCTTTGTGATCATCCTGTTTGAGGTTCTCCAACACTGGGATTACAGGAGTGTGATATTATTTCTGGTTTCAGGACCAGCAGAGTGAGCCCAGGGTTCCAGGCCAGCAACACATGAGGTACCAGGGATTGAACTCAGGTCCCTGTGCTTGCACTGTGGGTACTTAAGACACCAGCCCAGTGAATATGAATAATGAGCACTGTCCTGGTTCACTGAGCTGGCCACCAAGACAGGGCATGGTGGCACATGGTTGTAATTTGAGTGCTGGGGAGGCTGAAACGGGGGTGGGGGGATCACTACAAGTCCAAGCTGCGTAGTGAGACCTTGCACCAAATACATTAAAAAAACTATCAGCACTCTGGTTTTAGATACTTCATACTAAGAGAGCATATGTGTTAGACAGAAACTTCCCATGTTTATAAGGGAAATAAATAATTTAAACTTTTTCATTGTAGTCTGGTGAGAAGCTCTGCTATAAATATAAAATATAATATTTTTCTATAATACTGGTTTAAAATATAGTAAGTAAGGCTGATGGGAGACACGTGGGTAAGATGAGAGGACCCCAACTTCTATCGCTTCTGGGACGCCAGTCAGAGATAGAAAATACAAATTTTCATTCCCTCTCTGAATCAGGTTGGCCAAGCCTGTAGCTGTGAAAGTTCTATTTTGTCTGTCTCTAATTCTTAACTTTGATGCAAATAAAAACTGAAAGCACTTCATGAAAATAATCTTATTATTTTTTATTCAAAATATCATTAACTTTACTTGGTTTAGTAAGTTTAAGCATAATTTGTCATACTGTAATCAAAGGTGCTGTGTAGAAATATAGATGCATATTTAAACGTAAATCTAAAGCAGTGACATACCATTCAAAATGTGCATATTAATCTTACAGTTCAAATGCTAAAGTGGCTTCTTTATTCAGCATCTCCATAATACAGTACAATTTTATTAAGAGGAAAAATAGTGTTCTGTAATTCAAATTTTATTGACACTTGAGCAAATTTATTTAAAATCTACTTACTCCCAGGCATTGTCAGAGGGCAACACTGTAGTAAGATCTTCCATGTTCATTACATATATTTTATATGGAGTATATATTTTTTATGGAATATCTATGTTGTATAGGGATTGCTCACCATTTGGTTATGGTTGGAGCCATAACTTTCATTTTTAAAATTACACAGAAAAATTGATAGAGAAAAGAAACAATTAACTTAGTATTACTATCCTCGGTATTGTAGTTATGACAATTTTAGACTTTTATATCAATGAAATATAATACAGTGGTTAACTTCAATAGCACGGGTAATAAAACAGTGTATTGTCATTTCTCATACAGGGAAAATGTGTAGCATCTTATAAACAAACTATTATCAGCTGCAAGCATTTCTAAAACACACTTCTGAGTGGTACTCTTGATACTTTCAATTTTTAACCAATTGCTTAGGTATTGTTCAGACAGACATGAAGAGTTGGAGCAAAGCACCTGACTTGAAGTAAAAAGACTTACAATATTAGAAAAGACTTTTTGTCTTCTTGAGTATTCAATTTAGATAAGAATCTACAATACACAATATTATTCTCTCTCCAAAGTGCATTTTTCTTTGCCATTATTAGGAACCAGAGATAAATGTTAGGAATGCCATCTAGGTGAATGTCTCCCTTAATAATTTTCTGTGACTTCCTTCAAAGAAGAAAATTGATATGAAAATAACATGAGCATTCTGTTGTATTTTCTGGCTTATTTACCACCAGCTTAAAGCTACAATTCCAGAAAAACAGAGGTGGAAGTTGCCTACTATGTAAGAAATTACTGCAACAGGGTCATTGCCTTTTCTTTATGTAGTTAGTAAAGGATCTACAGGGTCTCCTACACAGATAGGACTCGTAGTGATCTGCCTATTTTTAGCCTCCCAAGTGCTGGGATTACAGGTGCATGCACCATGCCCAGTCTCATTTGCTCTCTCAGCGCCCCCCCCCAAGGGCAGGGCCAGCATGACAAACCAGGAACTGAATCCCATCCCTACACCTGCCTAAGAAGGTGCTTTAGTGTACTAAGTTATCTGGCTGGCCCAACAAGGACATTTTAATCTTTAACAAACCACACAAACTAAGCAAAACCTTTACCATTTTAACAAAAATTGCATATGTTGCCATGAGTAGGATCATTTTTTTCTCTGTACAGAAACTACAAATGTACAATTTTTAAACTGTCCTTGAAACCGTATTAAAATATAACACTTAATACAATGGTGTTAGCAAAATAAATTTTACATTTTGCACAGCTATCTGTCATATATATTTAGGTAATATTTTTAAGTGCTACAAGATTGTGTTACATTTCTTTAAAAATTTAAAGCCACACCAATAAAAATGAACTTTACAAGTAATACTTTAGACTACAAAGAAAACATTGAAGAACAAGATCCAGTATACTTATAAACTATTTTAAGAAGGGATGCTATGTATGATTTGTACATAAGTGACATAATTTGGACCATGACAATTTCTCTCCTATGCATCCATACTTAAATACACTAAGTAGACTTGAAATGTTAAAATGTTGTCAAATTACTGTTGGAATGACCTTTTCTGGCAGGCTATTGAGTAAAAATTGGAATGACAGAATTTAGCTTGACCCACAGCAGCTGATATTTAAAAGCAGGAGATAAAATAAAAATATCAACCAGGGGTATTTCAGCCTGGACTAATAGCTCAGTGGACTGAAGCACCTGCTTCGACAGAGCTCAGAGGTGTGGGTCCATTCCATCGAGTGTGGGGCAGCCCTGCGCCCAGGGTGCACTGAGATGGTGATTTAGACTAGGCATGGTGCTGTGTGGCTGTAATCCCAGCACTTGAGAGGCTGGAAAACAGGAAAATCCCTGCAAGTCTGATCTGTGTAGTGAGATTCTGTAGACCCTGTCCTCAATACAGACAAAAAAGGGGAACCTCGGTTCGATCCCCTCGCCCACATAGAGCATGCGGCCTGCCCTTAAAGCAGCCTCAGCTCCTCCTCCCGCAAAAAAAGCTGTTAGGGCTGGCGAGATAGCTCAGTGGAATAAGTACTTGCCTGGAACACCCAAGGACCCGAGTTCAATCCCAAGTTTCACTAGAGAAAGAAAGAGAGAAGGAAGGAAGGAAAAAAGGAAGGAAGGAAGGAAGGAAGGACTTCAGTTCATGAATCTATGGAATGCAGTGAAAATACCTTAAATTCCAGATTATTCACAATCTTCTTTAAAAATGAAGACTGAATGGTTATTCTTTAAATCAGACTTTTCTTCCTCTTCTAATTCAATACTCAGCAAATGATGACTGGTGCTCTGTGGATCTCTGATTTGTTTCTTGTAGACAACAAGAATTGTCTGAATGGAACTGCGCGTTGTCAGCCTTGTCCCTCTGGATCTGCTTTTGTTTTTTAAAACGTTCACGTGCTGATCTTAAAATCCGTGTCATCAACCGCTCCAAGTGTCTGAGCCATTACACATAAAGGCTTTCAAAGACTTATACGTACCGTCCACAAGGTCTTGAATTAGTTTTGCTGTTGTAAGCAGTGTGTTCAGGTGAGAATTATGCTAATAAATTTGTATACTAACTGCATCCATTTACTTATAAAAAACTCAAGTTCATCTTTCTTTATCACTGAGTAATACTCCATGTATAAAAATTCCACAATCGTATCATCTCCGTAGTGTATGAAGCTGAAAGCTTGTACAAAAGCCAAAAGGTACAATTGTGAAAAGGTGGGGAAAAAATAGCTTTAAAGGAAAGAACAATTGAGATGAGGGAAAGGAAAAAAGAACCAAAGAAAGAAGAAAGAAATATATATCCATGGGATAGTTGTGACCGATTTATATTGATTTATTGGAAGGAGCAGTTAAGGCTTAATTTTTTGACCAATTTTTCATGCTTACATCTGATAATTCAAACAACTACCTTTGAAGATAGCAATATAACAACTATTTTTGATTTTTTATCGTCTTATTTTCAAATTATGTATCTTTTGAATAGCCTTCAAAATGTTCATCCTCTTTAAAACAAAAAATACAGATAGACACAAGCACTTCAATTTGTAAAATATATGAATGCTATTCTCACATGCGCAGTGGTATCTATGGCATGTTGTCATTGACATATTTTCCATTCTGAAACTTGAAGTGCTTCTATCTGGGTGTTGATAAATGCAGACAATGGTCTCTTTTTCTTCTGCAATAAGGATAGAACTTCTGCTTATAGACTTCAGGCTGCCATTGGTTTCTATATGATGATTCCCCCATCAGGAATAACATTGATTTCTGTCATAACATGCCAGAATGAGAAGCTCTCATTGAATACTTTCATGATATATGAAGGGCGAGCTCAGCAGTCAAAAGGCAAGGAGTTGGTAAGTTTGAATCCCACAGTGGCAGCAGGTAAGGAAGTTATAGCAAATGTCCAGCAGGAGAAAATACTAGTGACAAAGAAATTCATCAAGCACTCTCCTTGGACACAGAGTGGTTAAACTAGGGAATCTAAACTTTCCTATTGATTAAAAGAGATTTACAAGCTCTACAATCCATTGAAGCAAAATGAACAGTGGCCAGTAATATAAAGGAAACCACTTCACACTTTTACTCTGTGGACAGAATAAAAGAATTTTATTCTTAGGACACTTTTATGTCCTAAGGTACATCGATTGACCTTTGGGTATTGATGCAGTTGGCCAATGACATAAATTAAGATCACTGTAGTTGCTGCTGCAAACTACTGAAAAATACTTTACTGGTTGGAACACGGTAGAGATGTATTTCTTATCCTACAGTAAATTGTGTGTCTATTTTACAGTCTACTAGCTAGTACTGATGCAAGAATTGGTGTCGAGGTCTGGGTCTTGGAAAAAGGATATATGGATACGGCTGAACAACAACCGAGTCTTTGTTGTAAACATTCTTGTTAAAGATGTGACTCACATTGACCTATCCGATTACTGGGTTTCAGCATTCATTTTGCTCTGCTTTCCTTTGGTGATTACCTTGATCATTCCAAGTTTGCTAGGTGGCATAGTTTAATTTAGTGTCTATTATTTTTCAATATTGCTCAAGGGTAATCCGGACCCCCTATTTCTGTCCCATCATGGTCCTAGAAGTCTCCATTCCTTTCACTGTCTCTCCACCCTTTTCCTTCCAATCTTCTCTCCCCCTTGCCTTTCCTTTTTCTCTTCCCCTCTCTCTGTGTTTCCCCTCCTCCTCCCCCTTTTCCATCTCCTCCCCCTCCCTCTTTTCCTTGTCCCCAACCCTTCCCCCTCCCTCTCCCTCTCTCTCTCTGTCTGTGCTCTTATATAGTCTAGCTACCTACTATCTTCTTCTCTCTCTCGCTGTCTCTCATCCTTTCAACTCAATGACCACTCCAGTGTTCAGCGGTAGTGTTGCTTGAAACTTGCCCGTCATGGTGTTAATGAAGCTAACACAATGAATATAACATCTGTCATTAACGTACACTTGTGAAATGTCTCACACACATTTCTTTGTTTTTGGTTTTCCATCTATTAGTTTTTGTTTTTTTGAGAGAGTCTTCCTGTATAGTTCATTTTTTTTTTTCTTGTGGTACCAGGGATTGAACTCAGGACCTTGTGTTTTCTCACAAGTGTTTATGCCACTGAGCTACATCCCCAGCATCTGTATAGTTCAAATTGGCCTTGAATTGATTATGTAGGCCAGGCTGACCTCTAATTTGTAACAATCCGATCCTTTGGCTTCAACTAATATGTACTAGGATTACACATGTACATCATGCCACTCTGACTAAATTCTTCTTTTTTTTTTTTTTTTTCCCATACCTGAGATTGAACTCAGTATTCTGCACTGGCCAGGCAGGTGCTTGCTCTACTGAACTATCTCCCTGGCCCCTACCTGACTGAATTCTAATCATATTGGCAAACGTTTGGAAAATTATTACTTACTATATAATGTAGGCTAATATTAATGCAAAGTACATGATATAATGAGGCTATTTTATCCTGCTCAGAGTATGGTCGCACTCTGGCTGTATTTACCTGTGCTCTTATATATTCTAGCTACCTACTATTTTCTTCATTGTGGGAAAAACCTCTGTGGGTGAAATATAGAAATGGATGGGATAAAATTTCAACTACCCACTCGCTCAAATGAGGGATGAGTAGCATTTTTTAACCCAAGCTTTTTAGGTTGATCCAGTATGGCAACAGCGCGCATGGACAGAGTAAGCAAATTATATTCTTATACATTTCCTACAATATAATTTCCAATATAACTTCTTTCTCTTTATCCCAGCAATGATCTACTCTATCAATAATGAGATGCTAAACATATGGTTATATTATATTTCAGCATAATAGCAATCCTCAATTCGATTTTTTTATTTTTCCTTACTTTTCTTCATTTTATACTATCTTGAAAAAGACAATTCAATAGGTAAAAATGAATTATTATTGAATACGAACGTGGCCCCCAGTTAATTGATTTCAACATCTTCAAGTTGTATACCATTACTAAATATGTGGGGTCATATCAATATAGCTTTATCATTTTTATTATCTTTTAGCAAGTTCAATATTGTTTAAGAAAAAAGAAGATAACACAAACAAGTTGTGGGCAGTTTAGATGGCATTGCAATTTATGCAGATAGCTGCTTCTGTCTGGACTCAGATTTTGCAGTAAAAGTACTGGAGTCTTCTGTTCTCAAGTCGGATTCACACAACCATCACTGCTGGATTCATAAAAAGTCAGCACCGGAGGCCTGTTCCTTTCAACTAAGGACGACAACTAAATCAATTAATTGATGCTTTCAAAGTCTAATTCTCTTACCGACTAAATGCAGATAAATAGGAAATCTAATTTTTATTATACCTCACCTACGACTTTTAATAAACCTCAGTGACCATGACTGAGGCTGACCTACCTTTAGATTTGAAATCAATATCTTGTTGATTAAGATCTTCTGAGAGACTCTGCAAAGCCGATAACTTGCTACCTATTTCCATTGCCTTTTCTCTGACCCCTAAATAGGTTAACTGTGGGACTATTAAGAAGAGTGAGGCATTGGGGCAAAATCTCAGCCATGACATTACCTAATGGTACCTAACGGAGGAGGAGGCAAGCTATTCCTTTTCTACCTACACGGGTTGTACATGACCTTTATTAATTTTTCAGTAGGATTTCTGTTCTCATTTTTACTTTTTGGGATCTATACCATGCCTATTTACAACATGTAATCAAGGGTGGAAATTTAAAATACTTTAATTCTCTGAGTTCTTATTGGTTTTTGTTATACATTTCAATCGAAATCCTAATTAATCAGAAATGAAGCATTTGTAATTATTACCAACAACTTTTATACTGTGGTGTTTAATCTCACATTCACAGTACAGATACATTATTTTAAAGATATTTTCTCATTATATATATGTATATATATATATATATAAACATTCTTTAAATATATTTATATATGCATATATATATATATATATATATTCTTCAAATAATTGCTTAATGTTAGCTACTGTGTTGAGCACTAAAAGTTAAAGAGTAACAGCACGATGTCCTTACTCTTGTGAGATTATGGCAAGAAAGACTTTAGGGAAAATTCAATAATTGTGTTCAAACACTAAAAAGTGAAATATATACGATATATACCTTGGTAGAACCAAAGATATAAATATGAGAGGTAATGACACTCCATAAAAATTACATCATAAAAGGTCAGGTTTTACACAACTTTGGCAGTTGTAGTCATCTGAAAGCCTACATATTTATCCACTGCACCAGCAGAGTTACATAAAATGAATGAGAGTCCCCAGAGATACATGCTTAGCGAGGGTAAAGGGGCAAGCAGTGATCTGGAAGAAGTGTTTGTGAACAGGGAGGACTTAGTGACTAGGGTGTTGGGAGAGAAAATGAAAACTAAATGAAGAAAGAAAGGGAAAAATTAGAAAACTGAAGGGTTCAGTTTTAGCAAAGATGTTAATTGTAACACTTATCAAAAACAGGGAATCCCCTGGAGAAGAGCATAAAGCTGCTGATGCTTATATAGAAATCCCCTTCCTCTCCGGTCCTGAGGAAAAGCCAGGGATGGTGACTAAACACATGCGGGATCTAAGTGCCAGGCTGCAAGGCAGACATCATTCTTTGTGTCCTTGCGTTTGTTCTCAAAGCTCTTTTTTCAGAAAACAGTGGTACATTTCCTCTGATTGTTCTTCTTTAAACTAATGTATCATTTCTTGGATACCAATATCAGTTATTTATATAAATGATTATAAATCCTGTATTTGAACATGAAAACGTCCTATGACTTTTAAATGCCAAATTTATTGAGCACTGACTTGCAGGGTCACTTTCAAAGATGTTACTTGATCTTCTTACTACAAATAAGGAATCCCTAGACGAATAACATAAAGCTGCTAATTCTTACATAGTACATGAAACAGGAAGGAAAGAAATGGGAGTTGTGAGGCAATTCTTTAATTATTATTATGCCGTTGTCATATAGACATAATGGAGGAGTGCGTATACACGTATATGCTTTTATACCTATATATTCAAATGTTTCACTAAACTCAGGCGTCCGAACCATAAGGAACTTATTACCTCTTTTAACATTGCTATGTGGTCAACACTCTATCCCACAATCTAACGTCTGTGTTTTACTGAGCCTGACCTGGAGACTACCTGCATTAATTGACAGAGGCTAGTAACCAGTACTGCCCCTCAGATTGCTGAGATCTGCTTGAATTTGCTCTGAAATTTTAAGTGCTATTATTCTTCCTACATCTACATTTTAACACATTGGGATTTCTGGCACAGAACTTTCTCTTTCCAAGACACATTTAAAATACTATTTTTTTTTTTTTTGCATTATTCTGAATTGATAAACACCAAGTGCATAAAAATATTATTTCCACTATATATGTATATTTCATCTGAAGTGTGGATTTCAAACTTTAAAAAATTCAAAGCCATAATCCATCCTTCAGGTGACTAACTGATTATATAATAGATCTGCATTTAATACCGAATTAGAAACATTTCTGATAACCATGCTAACATGTGGAACGAAAACAGGAACCAGCGCGCTCCAACGCTCTGCTGCTTTCAAGAGTCTCCTGCTGACATGAAAATGCCTGTGTGATGTACAAAAAATGGCTTTCTCTTTGTAATTGATAGTTTGAAATAATTTAATATATTTCAAATGGTTGCCAAACTATGAAATAGGAGTCAAAAATAGCACAGTGCATGTGTAGTTACTGTTTTCAATAAGTTCATATTTTAGTACTTTGTAGTCAGCTCTGAGTCAACTTTGTATCATACAAGGAAATGATATGACCTAATAAAATCCTATTTATTTTATAATTTTTTTTTCTTTTGAGCCATGGTATTTCATCTATAGTTATTTTTCCCTTTACTACTGGCCCAAAGCTAAGGTTTTAAGGCGAAAGTCTTATCTACTTCCATCCCTTTTGTTCCTTAGAAAGTTCTTGGTGGTGCTACAACTCTCTCTGTCTCTGTGTCTCTCTCTCTCTCGCTCTCTCTCTCCTCTCTTGCTTGCTCACTCGCTCTCACTCTCGCTCTCTCTCCCTCTCTCCCTCTTTTGCTCTCTTGCTAGCCCCCTACCTTCCTTTCTCTCTCTTGGTTTCTTTCTTTCTTTCTTTCTTTCTTTCTTTCTTTCTTTCTTTCTTTCTTTCTTTCTTTCTTTCTTTCTTTTCTCTCTCTCTTTTTCTTTCTTTCTTTCTGATGAGGACCTTATCTTCCTGCCTGTATATAAATAGAAATTATAAACTATATAATTTTGAGTGTAAGATCATTAAATTGGAAAAATGATTAGCAAACATGAACCCATAACCTTAATATGTAGACTTCACTTGACTTTATAGAAAAAAAGAAAGAAGCTCTGCAAATAATTTCCAATGAGGTTTTCGTAACTGTTGTTTTATATATCCTTATGAGTAGCTTTAAAATAGTTTGATGGCAATTAATTATTAAATATAAATTGTAATATATTCAATTTATTTTGAGCAGCATTAACAGAATGTTTATTTCGTAAAATCACTGCTTCAGATGAGAAAGTGGTAAAAATTAGTGAGGAACAGGAAGAAATGAGATCGAATATATGCAGTGCTTTATCTTATTTTCACACTGATCCCTATTCATTTTTCTTCAAGTAAAGAAATAAATACAAAATCTTAAAACATTTGCTAATGATGAAACAGATAAAATGATAAAACATACCTTTTAATCAATGTTATCTGTTAATATAGAGCATAATTTAACACACACACACACGCACACACACATTTATACACACATACACCACAAACAGATGATGGAGAACTTCAGTTTTCCATAAAGTTTTCTTTCAAAGAAAAGGCAGGAGGTCTTTACTCAAGAGTGGATGAAAAATGAATTATAATGAATATGAATTTGAAATTAGTTTAAAGCATTGGTAAAGAAAATTAGCTCAGTAGGTGAGAGTACTGTGGTAATAAAATTCAGAACTTAGTGAACTGTGACCTAATAAAAATGTAGGAAATAAGATACATTCATTTAGAAGAACATCAGGATATGTATGATGAACAACTATGAGACTAGAAAGGCCTGGAAAAATCCATGTGTATGAGATCATGAGGGTCTTTAGAGACTTACATGTGAATAAGTTAAATTTACTCTGCCTGGAAGTTACAAAGTATAATATAGATACAGTATGGGTTAAATTGAATTTGAGAATTTCATCTTGGTAAGAAGTAGCAAGGACTTAAGCCCTGATGGTAGCTGTGTAGTTCACTGATGCATTAACAGAAATGCACATCAATGGGTACAATGTATAAAGAACAATTAAGTTATTGATTGATACTCAATCAAGTAGCCATTGATTTTAGAGTTTAAAGTTTGGTTGACTTAGCTGATTTTGGTGACTATTAATTTAAATTTTATGATGACGATGAACAATCTCATTTTCATATTCCTAGAGAAGAATCAAAGCAATGCAATGGAAGTAATCATAAAACAATAAAATTACTTTTAGCCATGGGGCAATGTTTCAACATATTCTTTCTTGGCCCTCTAACTGGCAATGCCTTGCCTACTGTTTCAAAGCTTCTGTACTTCTCCATTTTGAGCAAAATATTTTGTATTTTGCTGAAACAAAAGTTATCTGAAAAATGATAAATTTTTCTGCAAGACTACAAATTATGTGACATTCGAATAAACCCCAACACTCCTTCACTGTAAGTTTTACAGTGGAGAAATGCCTTTTCCTTCCAAAACTCTGGAGGGAACTGTCACCTCGGACACACCTTTGTAATACCCTCAACCTTTGATCTGAAGTTCCCATCAGCATCTTTCAAATCTTGATCTAAAACTTCAGTAGATGAAAGTAGTTCCGCCTGCTATCCTATCCTCTGCAAACGTTTTCACACTTGAGCTTCTGCACCCTCACGGCCTACAGTAAGTCCCCGACTTACCAATGAGTTCTGCTCCAGGAGAACGTTCCTACATCAGATTGGTTTATCATACAGGGAAGCCTATTTCATACGGAACACACAAGAAAGTTGAGGAAGCTTACCAACCCGTTGTTTGTAAGCCAAGGTGTTGCTGTATATATACTTTAACTTACTCTATGTAGAAATTTTTTCCCTTTTTTTCCAGTAATGCTGCTCTCATTTAAGTGTACTTATTTTAGAATTGCAAAACTAAATAGAAACTTGCCATCTCACTAAATTTCTCAAAAGCACCCAATAAAATTAATATCTTTTCTCTTTATTTATTTATTTATTTATTTATTTATTTATTTATTTATTTATTGTATTTTAAGGAAGGATCTACAGGGTGTTGAGGATCTCACTACTAGATTGAACTCACAGCGATACGCCTGTTTACAGCCTCCCAAAAGCTGGGATTACAGGCCCGTGCCACCACACTCAGTCTCAGCTGCTGTCTCAGGGTGCCCCAGAGGCAGGCCAGAGTGGCCCATCTGGAAATCATACCCCTGGACCTTGAAGCTGCTTGCAGGTGCTTTATTTCTCTGAGCTACATGACTTGTCCCAATCTTCTCTTTTTGAAGGCTGTGTTTTCCTTTGGCTTCCATAGAATTGCATCTCAGATATTCTCATGCCTTCAAGATCAACCTTTTAGTTTTCTTTCAAAATTCCACTCGATGAGCTGGGGAAATAGCTCTCGGTGGTCTAAGCTCCTGGCTGACAAATGCAAGGACCTTCCTTTGATCCCCGGTAACATATGCCACAAAACTAGATCTGGCGGTACAGGTCTGTCTTCCCAGTGCTGGAGTGTGAGCTGCTTATTGAGACCCTATAGCAAATAAATAAATAAATAAATAAATAAATAAATAAATAAATAAATAAATAAACAAACATATATATATATGTATATATATATATATATATATATTTTTTTTTTTTTTTTGTCTTTTTGAGACAGGGTCTCGCTATGCAGTTGAGGCTGGCCTTGAGCTCACTTTTGTAGCCCAGGCTGGTGTTGAACTCACACCGATCCTCGTGCCTCAGCCTCCCGAGTCCTGGGATTACAGGCATGAGCCACCACGCCTGGCTGCTTATTTTTATTTCTTTTATTTTTATTTTTTTGTTATATACATATATATATATATATATATATATATATATATATATATATATTTTTTTTTTTTTTTTTTTTT
>PVJA010038985.1:0-19311 GCA_004027025.1 Myocastor coypus | reverse complement strand
TCTTTTTGAGACAGGGTCTCGCTATGCAGTTGAGGCTGGTCCTGAGCTCACTTTTGTAGCCCAGGCTGGTTTTGAACTCGCACCAATCCTCCTGCCTCAGCCTCCCGAGTGCTGGGATTACAGGCGTGAGCCACCATGCCCGGCTCAAAAAGATTTCTTAAAAATAGCAAGGAACCATAAAAAAAAAAAAAAAAAAAAAAAAGATCAGTCCAACAGCCGCTAGATGGTACAAAAGATAATAATGTAAGATTGATTGAGTCAGTGAAAAAGCAAGATGCAGAGGACCATATTGTGGAGGACTACCTGAGCAGCTCTCCTTGAAAGAACAGTGACTGTCTCCATTGGGCTGATCTTGACCCTATTTCCTTGTATTGATATGTACAGAGCTAGCTAGGACTTCTCTTAATCTTTTTAACTGGCCTTAAACAATGTGTATTGGTCTAGCTGAAGTGCTAGTGGTAATTGTTGAAGATGGCATGTGTGTTCTAATAACCCATATCTGCTCTCCAATGAACTGAGTTAAGACAGGACAAAGAGTCAGGGCTTAGCCGGGCGTGGTGGCTCACGCCTGTAATCCCAGCACTCGGGAGGCTGAGGCAGGAGGATTGGTGCGAGTTCGAGACCAGCCTGGGCTACAAAAGTGAGCTCAGGACCAGCCTGAACTGCATAGCGAGACTCTGTCTCAAAAAGACAAAAAAAAAAAAAAAGAGTCAGGGCTCCTCAGCTGGGATCAAGCCTTGAGATAGAGGCTCTGACTTCCTGGGGTTTGAGAGATTACACAGCAGAGCCGAAGCACCAGACCCCAGAAACATTAGATACTATCCCGATAGCATAATGCAAATTACTTCCTCTGCATATCCTCTCTGAATATGGCAGAGGTAAATGCAGGCCATCTACCTAGCCCAGTGCACAGTGCTCACCTACTTCCTACAATTCTCTTCCTCAAGCCACTCCCCCTTTTCTGATGAATAAAACCCAGGTGCAGCTCTGGGTCACTCTCTTTGTCCTGGAAGCCATCTTCATGGCTGGGCTTATGGTTCTTTGGCCCTTCAATAATTATATATATATATATATGTGTATATATATCTTTGTTTTCACCATGGGTTGTACTGGAGTGGTAGATTAGAATTAACTTGGTGGAATCCAATAACATATTTTTAGGATTATAAGTATAAACTTCTTGGGCCGAGACAAGAACGAGGAAGGGACTCTGACAGCCATCAATAGAGAAAATCCCAGCTGCTGACAAATCCACTACTAAATTCTACAAGAAATTTAAAGAACATCTAATGCCACCACTCCCGAAACTCTTCCATCAAATTGAAAGGGAAACAATACTTTCAAAATCTTGGGGCCTGGCAGGTTGGCTCAGTGGTCTAAAGTGCCTGCTTAGGAAAGCTTGGGTGACTGCAGGGACCGCAATTCAATCCCTGGCACCACATGCTGGGCAGGCTGAGCCAGCCATAAAAATAAATAAACAAACAAACAAAAGTTGTGAAACAAGAAAAAAAATTTTTTTTTTTTTTTGTCTTTTTGAGACAGGGTCTTGCTATGCAGTTCAGGCTGGCCTTGAGCTCACTTTTGTAGCCCAGGCTGCTCTAGAACTCACACTGATCCTTCTGCCTCAGTCTCTCAAGTGCTAGGATTACAGGCATGTGCTCTGTGGCACAACTGCTGCCCAGCAAGTGCAAAGTTGTGAACCCCGTCCCCCCCCACAAAAAAAAAAACCTTTAGCCAGGTGTGGTGATGCACACCTATAATCCCAGAACTTGAACTTGGGAGGCTGAGGCAAGGGGATCTGAGAGTTCAAGACCAGCCTGGGCTACAAAAATGAGCTCAAGGCCAGCCTGAACTGCATAGTGAGACCTTGTCTCAGCAAGACAACATAAATAAATAAATAAATAAATAAATAAATAAATAAATAAATCGATCAATCAATCTGCTGGAAGATATAACAGATAAAACTCTTGAAGACACTGGAGGTGGCCAAGACTTTATGAATAAAACCCCAACTGCACAATTAAGAACCACAGAGTGAAGAGGCAATCCAAAGAATGGGGAAAAAAATTCTGCTAATGTTCCCTAGACAAAGAACTAATATCTAGAATAGAAAAAGAACCCAAATTCAGACCTCTTCACAAGTTAAGGACCCAATTCAAAATGGGTATCTGAAATAGACACTGCTCAGATGAAGAAGTAGAAATGGCCAATATATAACATCACTGGTCACTCAAGAGATGCAAATTAAGGCAACATTGAGGTTCCCATCTACCATTACCCTTTTCACACCTCCCTTCTTTGGCTAATGGAATTGTCCTCAGGCACCTCTAGTGTAGTAACTCCCACACACAAAGCACTCAGGACAGGAGTCTGGCAAATACACCTTATTTATCTGTCTCCCTTCACAGACTATGAGCTCCTTAAGACCAAGTACTGTCATACTCATCTCTGAATTCTTACTACTGGTTGCACTGTTCTTATTTGACAAATGAGAATTTAAATTGCAAAAACTCAAGCCTTGTAATGCTGACTCTCAATAGGAATAGAGAATAGAGGCAAATTTTATTAAAATAGAAGGAACTGTGAACAAAAAGTCAGAAGAATCTGCACCCACCTTGCCATTTATTTATTTATTTATCTTGTTTCAGAACCTTTGTTTGTTTATTCACTCATTTTTATGGCCAGCTCAGCCTGCCCTGATGGCAGGCCAGGCACAGCATGTGGTGCCAGGGATCGAACCGTGGTCCCTGAAGTGACCCAAGCTTTCCCAAGCAGGCTCTTTAGACCACTGAGCCATCCCGCCAGGCCCCCACCTTGCCATTTATGAGCTCTGTAATGCTACACATATGACTGACTCATTCAGTGCCTGTTTCCTCATTTGCAAAGTGGTATAAAGAATACTGGCCTCCTGGAGTTGCAAATTAAATAATAGTGTTTTAGCTGGGCGTGGTGGCGCATGCCTGTAATCCCAGCACTCGGGAGGCTGAAACAGGAGGATTGGTGCAAGTTCGAGACCAGCCTGGGCTACAAAACTGAGCTCAAGGCCAGCCTGAACTGTACAGTGAGACCCTGTCTCAAAAAGACAAAATAATAATAATAAATTAATAAATAAATAACAGTGTTTATTTTTAAATTGATTGATTGATTAATTGATTGTCTTATTGAGACAGGGTCTCACTATGTAGTTCAGGCTGGCCTTGAGCTCACTTTTGTAGCCCAGGCTGGTCTTGAACTCGCACTCATCCTCCTGCCTCAGCCTCCCAGGTGCTGGTATTACAGGTGTGCACCACCACGGCCAGTTCAAGTAGCAGTGTTTAAATGTACTTCCTGAATGCTAGTTCACATTGAAAGGCATGAGTGTCTTTTATCTGTGTGACAGACTGTCAAACCTGAGCCAAGGAAGAGAAAGGAAAGAGTAAGTCTGCCCAGCAGAATGGCATTCCAGGAACCTCAACCTGGCTCCCGGCTCCTCCATTGGCCTTGTGCCAGCTTGTGCTCACCCTCTTCTCCTCCCTGCACCTATCCAGCTGTACCCCGGAAGTGGGCAGAAGCCATCTGAATCAAGAATCAAATCAGCACCAGAAAGCACACATGATGCATCCCTGACGGGAAGAGATCTTAGAGACCAAGAATAACCGTGCAAGGGAGGGCTTCCTCACAGTCCCAGGCAAGTGCCAGTGTTCCGGGAGGGGACGTCACAGCATCTGTCCCTGACACTCGGTGGTTTTTGGGTTTCCCTCAATGACGAAGACTCCAAATGGAGAACTGCAGCAAGAAAGAGGGGAAAACAGTTCACACTGTCATGAGTCAGGCTTCCAAGTGCAGAATTCTGGACTCCTGCCCAGACCTAGGGAACAAGAACTCGAGTGCGAACACACTGTCCAAACAGTGATTCCCAGGAGTCACGGACAACAAGTGTCAGTCTCCTGCCCAGGCTAGCAGAGGTGGCCTAGCTTTTCTGATCACAGACTACTGTTGTAGGCAGCTGAATTAGATAGAAATATTATAGGCAGTCAGACAGGGCCAGGCCCTCAAGGATGACAAGGAAGACAAGGTGACTTTCCAACTAGAGACAGACACTCCTCCGCCTTGGGCCAGATCTCAAGACAAGAGTAAACAGAAGCAGCCACATACTTCCTTAAGGGTGGGCATCAGGGGTTGATATGCTAAATAAGTATGAATCACCTTAAAAGACCCTGGAAAGAGTCAGGAGCCCAAGCTCAATAGGTGGTGTTCTTGCCTGCTTGCTACGTGACTTGCCTTCCCATTGGATCCTGATGTTAATCAATTTTACCTGAGCAATGGTGCTTGTAATCTCATTGGTTGGCTATAGTCTTTGTCCCACCTCATACCCACCTAAGCAAGTTCCCATATCTTCTCTATAAAAGTCCCTGGAAGAGACAGCTTCCAGGGAACACCCACTCGGGACCCCCCTCCTGTCCCTCTCTCAGACAGGAGCTTTCTTTCCCCTAATAAATATGTTCTGCTCATTACCTCCAATTGTTCCTAAAATTCATTCTTTGGTTTTAGAGAACATGAACTCGTCCCAAGTACTTTTCAGGTTGGGGATCAGTTTCCCTATATCATTAGGAAGTTCTCTGTTGGAGATCATGCACCCCAGATCAGTTTTTTCTTCCTGCATCACTACGACCTTCAATAAGATATTTATTTTGTTTTGTTTTTATGTATTTAGTACAGGGTCTCACTGCAGATCCTGACTCACAGTGATTCTCCTGTTTTCAGCCTCCCAAGCGCTGGAATTATAGACCTGTGCCACCACACCCAGTCTCAATCATTATCCAGCACCCTGGGGGTGGGCCCACCATGGCAGGAACCACTGGGGATCGCTGTGCTCTGCCTAAACAGGTGCTTTAATCCCTAGGCTATCAAGCCAGCCCTTTTTATTTTATTTTTTTTTTTTGTGGAACCAGAGATTGAATTTAGGACTTTGCACTTGCCAGGCAGGCACCTGTGCCCCTGAGCTATCTCCCCAGCCCTTCCTTTTAAGTTTTGCTCTTGTCTTTCATTATGGCTGGTTCAGCCTGCCCTGGGGGTAGGGCTGGCACAGCATGTGATGCCGGGGATCAAACCGAGGCCCCTGCGGTTGCCTGCGGGTTGCTTAAACTTGCCTAAGCTTGCCTAAGCAAGCATTTTAGACTGCTGAGCCATCTTGCCAGGCCCCAGCCCTATTTAATAATTTTGTCTTTTTGAGACAGGGTCTCACTACGCAGTTCAGGCTGGTCTTGAGCTCATTTTTGTAGCCCAGACTGGTCTCGAACTCATGCCAATCCTTCTGCCTCAGTCTCCCAAGTGCTGGGATAATAGGCATGTGCCACCACGCCCAGCCAGGCCAGCCCTTTAAAGTTGATATTTTATTTATTTTGTGAGACTGGGGCTCCAACTCATGACCTTGCACTTGCCAGGCAGGCATTTGTGCCACAGCCCTAAAGTTGATTGATTATTTATTGATTGATTGATTGATTGATTGATTGTCTTTTTGCTACAGGGTCTTGCTATGCAGGTCAGGCTGGCCTTGAGCTCACTTTTGTAGCCCAGGCTGGCCTCAAACTGATCCTCCTGCCTTTGCCTCCCAAGTGCTGGGATTATAAAGTTGATTTTTTTTTTTTTTTGTGGGACCTGGGTTCAAACTCACGACCTTGCACTTGCCCAGCAGGCACTTGTGCCACGGAGCCATCTCCCCAGCTCCCTAAAGTTGATATTTTAAATATTAAAATAGATGAATTAAAAATAGAACCTTGCACACAAGGTCCTGAGTTCAATCCCTGGTACCGCAATCAATTAATTAATTAAAAAATAAAAATAGAGCCGTGTAAATTACATGCTCTCTGGCCTTTCTGAAGCACTGCTCCATACTCTCACCCTGCTTGCCCAGTCCAGACAGCTTCTCCTCTAGTGGTCTTCCCTAACCCCACCCAACCTCCACCTCCACTCAACAGCAGCTGCCACCCACTAGCCTCACCCTCCAGCTCCCTCTTAGCCTTCCAAACTGTATCACTGTGGAATTTCAAGGCTCAGAGTTTCTAGTCTGCCTTTACAGCCCAGATTCTGCCCTATTTAGAGGTGCCAAAGGCTCAGGCTAGCTTTTCTCTGCTCGACTATCACTGTCTCCACCCTACCAGTCAGCAGTGAGAAACTCTCCCAAGATCAACATAAGGGGAACAGACTCGATCGCCCAGGATGGAAACCAAATATGCCAGGAAAAGTAGGTCTACCTGTGCTCACTGATGAATACTACCTTCTGTCCTTCCCAACAATTCCTTTCCGATCTATTTTTTTTTTAAGATTTTTTTTTTTTTGTCTTTTTGAGACAGGGTCTTGTTATGCAGTTGAGGCTGGCCTTGAGCTCACTTTTGTAGCCCAGGCTGGTCTCGAACTCGCACTGATCCTCCTGCCTCAGCCTCCCGAGTGCTGGGATTACAGGCGTGCGCCACCACGCCCGGCTAAATTTTATTTTGTTTCAGAATTTTTGTTTGTTTGTTTTTTATGACCGGCTCAGCATGCCCTGAGGGCAGGGCTGGCGCAGCATGTGGTGCCGGGGATCAAACTGCAGTCCCTGCAGATGCCTAAGCTTTCCTAAGCAGGCACTTCAGACCATTGAGCCATCCTGCCGGGGCCCTGATCTAGTTTTGAGCTCCCTGTATCTTTCTATTCATTCAAACTCAAAACCTGCCCTGCTTTTAGCCATGGAGACCTCACTATACTCTTCCAGGACTGAGAGAAAGAAGGTTGCACCCCGTGCATCTACCATCCAGGGAGATCCGAACCACCACCTCCTAGAGTTCTAAAAATAGTGTTCAGCACAACAAGTGACCTCGTATAAATGCAGCTTCTGACAAAGAAGAAAAAAAGCGCATTCCGACCAGCACGAACTTTTTCATCCTGACTTCTCAAGGGATTGCCTGGAATAGCTTCATGGACTAAAATGTGCTCAAATCAAAGTTATTCCTTTAGTCCTTAGTTGCTCCTGGGTAGGTCTTGCTTCTAGCCTGGTAGACTGGGTAGAGGGGGAGTGTCAGACCTGTAAGGCTAGGAAAAAGTAGCAAAGATGGGTGGCAGTGGTACACTACCATCACATTTGTGAAACTTCTAATCATTATTCCTTAGTGGGTCTTGGTTTTATTTGTATTTAGGACAAGGTCTACAGGGCCTCACTACATAGATCAGCCTCGTAGTGATTCTTTTTTTTTTTTTTTTTTTTTTTTTTTTTTTTTTTTTTTTTTTTTTTTTTTTTTTTTTGTCTTTTTGAGACAGGGTCTTGCTGTGCAGTTCAGGCTGGCCTTGAGCTCACTTCGTAGTGATTCTTGTTTTCAGCCTCCCAAGCGCTAAGACTACAGTCATCTGCCACCATGCCCAGTACCAATAGCCATCTCAGCGCACCCCAGGGGGTGGGGCCAGCACGGATGGAATCCGGCTTCTGTACCCACTCTAAGGCGCTGCGGTCCACTGAGCTATCAGGCCGACCCTCCTTAGTGGTTTTTGCTGTTTTTGTTTTTTGTTGGACTGGGAACTGACCTCCGAGCCATCACGTGGAATTAATGGCCAGTAAAGAAAAAACAAGGTGTGGTGTTACATGCCTGAAATCCCAGCTGAGGCAAGAGAATCACTGTGATTTAAGGCCCAGCCTGCGCTGCACAGTGAGTTCAAGTCCAGCCTAAAAACAGATGCACCATGAAATGGCAAAGGCTTTGTAGTCTGGCAGATGAAAATTGTAGGGGGGGGGAAACATTGTTTCAGACTAGGAATATGTATTGAGGGAGTAACAGCTTCTAAGAAGGGGACCCAGAAGTGGGTTTCTCCATTGCTGTTTGGAGACAGGGTCTCACTACTGTAGTAACCCAGGCTTCCTCAGACTTGCAATGATTCTTCTCTCTTCTCACCTCTCTTCTGTCTACCTCCGCCCCCCACCCCACCCCCGTTGGCCAGCGGAGCATGCGGTGCAAGGGAAAATTCTTAATCTTAACTTTACAATTCTCTAATAAATATAAAGATCCAGTCAGCTGCACTTGGCTCCTGGACAGAACGCCAAGTGTCCATTCGTACCCCTTTCTCTATAAATGACCTGAAATCCATCTCCTCTTTTAAAAAAAGAAAAAGAAAAAAACCTCTTTGGTCCCACAGCTGGCATGAGTTGTGTCCAACCTTTGTTGACATGAATCTTTCGAATACCTGCAGACATAGGTCACATACAGCCTCAGGACTGTTTCCTCTGGGTTAAACATCCCAGTATCTGTAACCAAGCCTCCTGTCATTTCCTCACCACTCACCAGCTGAGTAACTACCCTCTGAGGCCCCAAATTAATCTCTGGCCCATTTACTGAAGAGTTGTGTTGGGCCACGGCCACAACTCATTCTAGGTTCCTGGGGGAGCTGGAAACTAGGGAGGCTATGGGTGGTCTCGGAGTGCTGAAAACCTTGCGCCCAGGAGGGAGTGTGGACTCGATCCCTCAGGTCATCGCCCCTCAGAAGCTGTCTTTCCACAGATCCGAGAAAACGGATACCACACAGAACAACGCAAGCGCCAGCCATAGGTTTCTCACATCCTTCTGCCAAGAACTCGTACTCTCAATCACACAAACGCGAGTCGGTGGGGCGGCGCAGTCCCGTAACTATTTTCCCCGGGGTTTTGCTCGCGCACCCAGGCCCCAGCCAACTCCAGGACTCAGCAAAACACCTGTTGGACCCACAGCCTCTGGCGTATTTACAAAAGCCAGGCGCTCCCAGGTTTCTCGGAAACAAACTCCACCAGGAAAACAGCAGCGGACTGTAAAGGGAGTGAGAGCACGGGAGCTTGCACGCCGCGCCCACGAGCCGCCGCAGGCGGCGCAGGGCACGATGGGAGGCGCTCCGGGCACGCAGCAGCCAGCGCTCGGTGGCACGTGAACGCGGCGTGCGGCGCGGGCGGGGCGCGCTGTTAGGCTCGTGCTACCGCGCCTCAACCAATCCAGGCGGGCCACTCCCCCAGGTCCCGCCCCTTCCTGCCCGCGCCCGCGAGTCCTCAGAAGACCTCTGAAGGGTTCGTGATCGGTTGCTGCCTAGCTGCTGTCCACTGACTTCCGCGTGGGTCGGGGAGAGAAGGGGACCCTGCTTAGGCGTTGTTCGTGACCTGGTCCCACCCTTTGGCCCTACCTTTTTTTGGCTTTGATCCTTGTTTAGTTACTTTAGCATAGAGAACTACACTCTTCATCGCTGTCCCTCACCGGAGCCCAAGCAGGTATGGGTGGGACAGCAGTCGGGACAGTCAATACAGAGCTTTTTTTTTTTTTTTTTTTGTCTTTTTGAGAAAGGGTTTCGCTATGCAGTTCAGACTGGCCTTGAGCTCATTTTTATAGCCCAGGCTGGTCTTGAACTACTTGGTCATCGATCTACCTGCCTCAGCTTTCCAAGTGCTGTCTGCCACCACACCCGACTTTTTTTTGCCTTAAAATACCCTTTTTGTTATTGCGGTGATACATGAAGTCTCACAATAATTGAAAGAACCTAAACCTGATAGTATTTTTCAGTCTTTCCTGCCTGCAGGTATTTATTTACTCATTTGTTTGTATTTTAGGGAAGGATCTACAGGGTATTGAGGGTCTCACTACTAGATTGGACTCCTAGTGATTAGCCTGTTTTCAGCTTCTCAAGAGCTGGGATTATAGGTGTGTGCCGCCCTGCCCAGCTTCACTTGCTATCTCAGTGTAACCCAGGGGTGGGGCAGGCCCTGGGATCTGCTGGGGATCGAACCCCTGGCTCCTGCCAAGCAGGCGCTTTAATCCGTTGAGCTATTTATAGGCTGGCCCTGCTGGTACTTCTTAAAGCCTCAGGATAAGTGCTGTGCGCCTCTACCTCTGAGTACGTGCAATCTCGAACTGTGTGATGCCTTCCCTGATGGGGAAGGATCAGGTGGTGGGGGGGGTTATTGTACTTTGCATTCTTAAGAATGGAAACTAGGACCTTGCCCATGCTATCGACCACTGAACTACATCCTTAGCCTGTTTTCTGTGTTTTTTGTTTTTTTTTTCTAATATAACTAGGCGCAAAAGAAGGTAAACCAAAAAGGAAATGGAAGAGGTCAAATATGAAATGAGGGAGATCTTCATGCTGTTGGACTGGAGTAAGATCAGTATTGATTTTTTATTTTTATTTTTATTCTTTTTTACAGGACCAGGGTTCAAACTCATGACCTTGCTCTTGCCAGGCAGGCACTTGTGCCACAGAGCTATCTCCCCAGCCCCTATTTTTTTATTTTAAAAAACATGTTTCTGGAGGCTGAGGCAGGAGGATCAGTGCAAGTTTGAGACCAGCCTGGACTACAAAAGTGAGCTTAAGGCTAGCCTAAACTGCATAGCGAGACCCTGTCTTAAAAAATAAAAACATGTTTCCTGCATGTTACAGACCTTAGACCATTCCTTAGAAACAAAGACACCCTAGTAGGAAAAAGTCCAAGTCATGGAAAACTTCCATTCTCCCTTAACAGTAAACAAGCTATGTACATGAGTAGTTGAGCTGAGACCGAGAAGTACAAGACAAACCTAGAATGGCCAGGAAGTGAGCAAGAGCTCAAGAACTGATAACAAAGCCGGGTGTGGTGGCGCACGCCTGTAATCCCAGCACTCGGGAGGCTGAGGCAGGAGGATCAGTGCGAGTTTGAGACCAGCCTGGGCTACAAAAGTGAGCTCAAGGTCAGCCTGAGCTGCATAGTGAGACCCTGTCTCAAAAAGACAAAAAAAAAAAAAAAAGAACTGATAACAAGGTGTCAGAAAATACACCAGCTTTAAAGAGCTTTTTTTGGCTCTTTTAAATTTGAAACAATGTGAGCATCATATTCAGGAGTGGGTTATAACATGAAATAATTGTTTAACCCCTGAATTACAGTGATACTATAGATACTGTTAATAATGATACTGTTAATAATGAAATTAAAAATTGTAAAGGTTGTATGGGCAGAAGAACGCTTCCTTATGATACAATGCCAACTAGTGGCACTAAAATGTTTCCTCTGCTTAAAGGCATATCTCCTTGCAGTCTTCCTTCTTGAAAAGGCCAACACACAAAACAAACACTTGGGAGAGAAAGGAAGTGTGTGGGAGAGTTCATAGTTCAACAAGGAAGACATTTTAGTAAACGACTTTGCAAAGAAGGGCAGATTCTGCAAATTCTTGGAAATCTCCTCTGCGATGGCTGTCATGCCATCCTGCACCACAGCCAGCCAGTGATGGACTGAAACCTGGACACACTGAGCTAAGTAAACCTTTCCTCTCTTAACTTTTTGTGGGTGTCAGATATTTTGTTTCAGCAATGAGAAAAGTAAAACCAGAATTTGCTACAAAGAGTGGAGTTGTCTATGTGGCTACCTGACTATGTGACAACTGAAGTTGCCCTGAGCTGGTGAGATAGCTCAGCAGTCTAAAGCACCTGCTTAGGTAAGCTTAGGCAACTGCAGGGACCACAGTTCAATCCCCAGCACCATATGCCATGCCAGCCCCACTCCAAGAGCAGGCTGAGCCAGCCATAAAAAGAAAAAATGTTGCCCTCAAATGCCTTCAGCTGCGCTTGACTTGATGGGAGATTGTAATAAGCGTTCATAATGATCCAGTGATCTAAATGGTTCTCATAAAGACCAGGCTTAGAAGGATTCTGCTAGGAAGAAGGACTGCAGTAGTTGTTCGATTCCAGACAATGTGGGTTAGACCTTGGCATGAAGTTTGTCTCCATTTTGCTTGTGTCTAGAGACTGCATGAGACTGTCATTAGAGTTTGGGGCCTTTTAGCCAGACCTATGCTGAGAATCAAGAGCAGAATATCCACAGAATGGTTTAAAACATTGTGGGTTTAGAAAGGAAGCTCCAATAATGCTATGGACTGCAAAAATAGGACAGAGGAGAACTTGATTGCTAAGAAGGAGCAGGAGGATAGAAAAGATGGCCTGAGGGTATCACAAGAAGCAGAGGGACTCTTCACAGCCTCAAAACTGCAAAAGTGAAGGACTGCTTTGAGAAGAGAGCCCCAGAGCACCATGTTCCAGAATGGCAGTGGCATAGGGGAATTTTTCTGAAGATTTCATTCATAGGCATGGGACTCCTACAACCACAACAGAAGAAAGCCTGGCTGCTGCTCCAGCTGTCAGCAGGCCTTGTCATTACCACATGGTGCTGGTTGTAGGTGCATGCAGAATGTAAGAATTGTGGGATCATGAAGGTTTCCATTGAGATTTCACAAGGAATGAGTGGCCAAGTGTGTGCCCTCAAGAGGGCAGGAAGTGAAGCTATGCATGTGAAGCCAGAGGTACAGCGGAGACCGCAGAAGGCTGGAGAAGATAGGAATGTGGATCATCCAAGGGAAGTGTCAAGGAGCAAGCAAGGCCAGCCAGAGAGCAGTCATAGAAGCTGCAAACTCCAGAAGTGCTATAGGAGGGGAGCCGAGCCACCCAGTCCATTTGGAGTTCACAACTTGCCACAGATTGCTGAGGAAGCTGGAAGTGGAACAGTAGTGTACAAGTTTTGCCCTCCTGTGTTTTGGTCTTGTTTTGTTCCCATTCCTTGCCATCCCCATTTATAACTTTTTAAAAACTTTATTTATGTTATGGCTGACTCATCCTGCCCTGGGGTGGGGCTGGCACAGCATGTAGTGCCAGGGATCAAACTGTGGTCTCTATGGTTGCCTGAGCTTGCCTAAGCAAGCACTTTAGAATGCTGAGCCATCTCGCCAGCCCAACTTTTGGAATATAAATGTGGCTCTTGTGCCACTAAACATTGGAAATGTTTAGCTTTCTTTTCATTTCTATAGGGGCTTATAGCTAATAGTTTGCCTAAAATCTTAGAGGAGACTTTAGACTTGGACTTTTCAACAGTGCTGAAACTGTCAGGACTTGGCAACTTCTAATGATGAACTAAATGCCTTTTGCATAAAAGGGTATGTATGAGTATGTGGGGGGCAGGTTTGTGATGTTACGGCTTGTGCTTAGATGTCCCCAATGCCTCATGATGGGATTTTCTCAGAGGTGGCTGGATGTAGAGTGTATGGCCCTGGAACTGACTGATGGTGCAATGCTAAGATCAAGAGCCCTAGGGTTAAGGGTGTGAGTGCTGCTAACCCTAAGAAGCCTGGAGAGCATGGAAGAGAAGAAAGAGCTGTAATTATCTCTTGCTTGCTCTGCTACCTTCCACCCACTGTGAACCATTTCTCCTCCACAATGCCTGTCTGCCTGTCTACCATGCCAGCTGATTGTGGACTGAAATCTCCACAACCTGAGAACTAAATAAACCTTTCCCCCCTTTAACTTTGGGTGTCAGGTATTTATCTCAGCAATGAGAGAAGAGTAACTAACACATCTATCCTATCTACTGGTCAAACAGACATCTGCACTGGCTCTCAAACCTTCTAAAGAAGACCTGTTGCCAGCTGGACTTGGTTAACCTGCACATTCTCGGGCTACCTTTTCCAAGGCTGTGATTCATGATTCATTTTGAAATATTGACATATACACTCTAGGTGATTGTGATGGAGGTAAACCTGAAGCTTTACTCTCCTGAACTAAAGTTCAGGGCTCTAAGCAAATTGGAGAAGCATATAATTAAACCTTGTTTCCTGCTGGACATGGTGCCAATGCCTGTAATCCCAGCCCTCAGGAGGCTGAGGCAGAAGGATTCCAGAGAATTCAAGGACAACCTGAAATATATAGTGAAACCCTGTCTCAAAAAGCAAAACAAAATAAAATTTTAAAAAGCTTGTTTCCTGCTGAAAATGAGGTTAGTCTTGTTAGAAGGGGGGAGAAGAGGAAAAATGAAGTGAAGAATAAAATAAAAGTCATCACAACTACAGTAGAGCTTCGATAATCCATTACCCGAAGGCCATAGTTTCCCCAAGTCAGTGGGCAGCAAAGTTCAGTGATTTTAGAAAAGCCACAAGCTGTCTGTGCTTCTGTATAGTCCTCCTCAGATAAGACTCCAGCTAGCCCTTACATACACAGTAAGGAATTAGTATACTATTATAATGACTTTTGTTTTTATTTTATTTTATTTTATTTTATTTTGAGACAGGGTCTCGCTATGCAGTTCAGGCTAACCTTGAGCTCACTTTTGTAGCCCAGGCTGGTCTCGAACTCACACCGATCCTCCTGCCTCAGCCTCCCGAGTTCTGGGATTACAGGCGTGAGCCACCACACCCGGCTTATAATGACTTTTAAATTTTCAGCAAGAACAACAAAATAACTTCAGAGAATGATGCTTTTTTTTTTTTTTTTTTTTTTTTTTTTTTTTTTTTTTTTTTTTGTCTTGAGACAGGGTCTTGCTATGCAGTTCAGGCTGGCCATGAGCTCACTTTTGTAACCCAGGCTGGTCTTGAACTTATATCAATCCTCCTGCCTCAGCCTCCCAAGTATTGGCATTATAGGCATGCACCACCACACCCAGCCTGTATTTGCTTTAGATTCTCCTTGTTGAACCCAAACTAAGGAGCCAGAGCTGCCAAGGGAAAGGAAGTTTCCTGCCTAGGGCACCCAGTCTCCATGCAGGTCACCTTCCTTCCTGGCTTAGAGCAGAAATAAGGAAAGATGTGAATAGCAGTGGTACTCAGGCTCCAGAGCACCAGTGGGCCCCACCCAAGCCCCCCAGCCTTGCCCAGCTTATGTGCCTACCTGTGCTCCCACTTAGCCAGCCCAGGGCCCCAAGATCATTAGGTAAAACAGGCTCTATCACCACCCAGGCAAGGAAGGAAGATGCCCTGGTGCTCACCAAGCAAGGCCTGATCTCCAAGTGTTTTCCTAAAAAGCTGCTCAAAATTAACATCTTCTGGGCCCTCTTGCTATTTTCATACCCAGCCTGTCAGTCACCTGAACATGCCATCTACAAAGAGGAACCAACACCACTGCTACATCAGATCTGCTGCAGTGTCTCCACAATCAGTTTTATCAAACCCTTTAGACCTTGCTACTCCTATAAATGAGAGGAAGATCAAGGAAGGAGCTGTCTGGTCACTGAAACCTTTGTGTGCATTTCCTTTAAGCCAATCAGCACTACTGACCTCATAGTGCCTCAAGGGATTGAGGCGACCACTCACTAGCAGCTTAAGTGCTCAAGAAGCCTTGGAAGGATAAGGTCCTGTAGGGGACACAGGGGTGCTCTCTCGATGTGTTCTCTTCACTGCTAGCCTAACGCAGTATGCCTGACCTGTGACAGGCTTGCCCGTTTAGTATGAGGTGTTCCAGGCCTGCCTGTTGTATGAGTCCATGGCTGCTCTTCCAATCACCTCAGCCCACTGGAGAGGGACCTGAGGAAAACCCTCATCTGGGACAACTGCTTGCTTCTTACATCTTCCACCTGGAGAATGTAGTGCCTTGCAATCCTCGTTCAATGACAGGCAGAAAATGAGTTGCTTGGCCTGATCCCAATCTTTGAAGAATGAAGTGGAACAGATATGTGTGCAGCCTTGGGCAGCTGCAAACCTCTTAGCCTTTCTCCTCCAAAGCAGTGCCATCCCTGGGAGGGGACTTTGTTACAGTGTGCCTTTATAATCAGCCTGACAGACCCAGCAGGAGCTGGAATGCCTCACCAAATGGGGCCTGGAAATAGAATTGATTGGCAAGAGCTATGGGCAGGTTAGCTGGCAGCTGGGCAAAAAGACCAGCAGTATCTGGATATGCCCATTCCAAGTTGGGTTCCCAAGGTAGGGCTGCATGTGTGTGTCTGTGCATCAGAAAGACTGCTGACTGCCTGACTCACTGACTTAAAAAGAGTCGTGGCCCCACGATATATAGTGTGGGAGAAACTGAAAGATAGAACTCTTCCCAAGTTAGTCTATCTCTCCTGACACCCTCCAAGCAACTGAGAAGTATAGGATAGGCTAGTGCAGGCTGAATTGCCAAACCAGTGCCTCTCCTCAGGGCTGGAAGGTCTATGCAAAGGAGGAAGGGAGGAGGGCCAGAGGCTGCCTTTTGGAGCCCCTAGATATTCACCTTTCTGAAAACTTTCTCTAGCTGGTTGCTCCAGATTAAAATGATCCTATTTCTGGGAAGATGATGATTTTGTTTCCAGAACCAGTAATCAAATGGGCCATTAGGTCCCATGGCCTAAAGTTTGCACTTGCCTCCAGCTGAGTGTCTGCCTCCTCTGGGTCTTAGTTACTCTTTTCTCACTGCTGAGACAAAATGCCTGACACCCAAAGTTAGAGGAGGAAAGGTTTGTTTAGCTCAGTGTTTGTAGAGGTTTCAGCCCATAATCAATGGGCTCCAAGGAAGACGGCATAGCAGAGGGCCGTCTCAGAAGAAAAACAAGTCATGGTAGGCAGAAGACAGCAAAACAAGCAAGGGACCTTAGCAGCTTACCTCTGCCCCTTTTACACTCTTTATTTAGGCTGCTGGGGTTAGGGTTGTGTCAAACCCATCAGGGGACTGATTTAGTAATTACATGTCCTTAACCCTAGCATCATGTACTCAGATCCAGTCACTTCTGAAAAAGGCCCACCTATACTTCATGGGGGCATCTAGACATAGGCCATAACACTGTGTCTCCCCAAGGTTTGGGTAGTAGGCCTGCCTTCCTCACCACCAGCCATAGTCCTGACCTACAGGGAAAAGCCATAGTCCTCCCTTTCCTGGAAGACAATTGATGACTGATGAAAGAGGATAGGTGACCCTTGAAATGTCGAACATGGAGCGTTAGGTCTGGCAGTGCTGCAGCCCTGGATCTGAGAGGAACGTGGGAGGTGCTGGGGTGATACACTCTTCTGGTGCAGGGACTTGTTCCGAAGGCTGGGATGGGGACTCCAAGCTGCCTAGCCTCTCCTGCAGCTCGGGCAGGGTTCTTTCTTATTGCATCCTCTGGGGGCCTATCCTGTGCTCCACTTGTCATTGCCTCTCTTTATCCTTTCTAGCTGTCACTTTGTCACGAGGGCTCAGAACTCATGCTTTTCCAGAATTGAGGGGAACAGGTATATAATAAGCCATCTGGTTTGCCAACCTTCTGCCCCCAGTTACAAGAGAGTGGGAGGCCCTCACAGACCTGCATGCTGGGTGTCTCTGGCTTTCAGAAATTCGCAATAGTGAATGTTTTATTTGTTTATTTTTTATGTTTATTTGTGAATGCTTTTTATTTTTATTTATTTTTGGGGGGGGTCTTTTTGAGACAGGGTCTCAGTATGCAGCTCAGGCTGGCCTTGAGCTCACTTTTGTAGCCCAGGCTGGTCTCGAACTCACACCAATCCTCCTGCCTCAGCCTCCCGAGTGCTGGGGTTACAGGCGTGCACCACCACGCCCGGCAAATGCTTTAAAAAAAAAAAAATCACGAAATGGGAGTTTTCCCAGGGTGGAAAACAGGCCCAAGCGCTGCTGTAACTGTCTTAATCAAGGCTTCCCAGAAGCCTGGGTGGGCTTCTCCTCACCCTCCTGGGATACAGGGAATCCCAGCCCATCTCTGCACTCCCCCAGAAGGGATATCATAAAGCGTTTGTGAATTGTTTCCTCTCGGAACATCCTGTTACCCTTTTCAGCCTCTACATACTAGCTCCAGCATCAGAAACTAACCAAATTGGAAACAAACAACAACAAAACAGTGGTAGCACAGCTGCTCAGTGTTCCAAGGGGTAGCTGGCTAGGTGGATCCTTCTTGAGTGTTGTGCTCCACTGTCCTCCTTGTCCCAGTGTAGGACACCTTGTCTATCTTTGCTATGACCGAAGTGAAACAGATGCCCCCCCCCCCCCGTGGTCCTTCCCCCTGCACCACCCCTGCTGCTGTGGGGTCCTGCCGCCGGTCAAGGGCAGCAGGCTCCAGGGGCTAGCTAGGAAGGCAGTCTCCCAGAGGAAAGAGGGCACTAAAACTAGGGCCAGCTCTGGTTTCAGACACAGGTCCTGGCCTGCACTGCCACTGTACTATTGCAAGGGGCATCTTTCCAAAGCCTTAACCAGAGTCTTCTTCCACTTGGTCTGGCCAAGCCTTTCTGGCTCAGCAGTGAACTGCTTAAAGCTTTTTTTTTTTTTTTTTTTTTTTTGTGGTTCAGGGGATCAAACTCTGAACCTTGTACCTGGCAGGCAGGCACTTATGCTGCTGAACTACATCCCCCGGTCCATGAACTGCTTAAAGCTAACTGAGTCCCAGGAACCTGTTCTTCCCTCTTTGGGATGTCCTGCTCCCCCTGAAGCAGAGAGAGCCTGTGCTACCCCGTCCTATCAGGCTTATTCAAGGATTTGGAGCATCACCTATGACCAAAGCCTAGGATAGCTTGGTAGAACTGACCCTGCTGCCTCTGCAGGACGCCCCAGCCTTCCAGGCTCCTCTAAGAACCTTCACCCACAGGTGTGCCATGGAAATGCCAGCTCCACTCTGCCCTTGCCTTTCCGGAGATGCAGCATGGCCAAATCTATTTAAAAAAAAAAAAAAAAAAAAAAAAAAAAAAAAAAAAAAAATATATATATATATATATATATATATATATATATATATATATATATATATATATATATATTATGGCCGGCTCAGCCTGCTCCTGGGATGGAGCTGGCATAGCATGTGGTGCCAGGGATCAAACCTCGGTCCCTGCAGTTGCCTAAGCTTGCCTAAGCAGGCGCTTTAGACCGCTGAGCCATCTCGCCATCTTGCCAGCCCAACATGGCCAAATCTAAACTGGGCTGAGCCATGTGGAGCACAGCCAGCCTAAAGTCATCATGTGCTCTCTGCTTCATGGTGTCCTTAGTGTGTTGGGGCAAGTGGTGATATTGAAACCTGTCCTGGGAGGATTCAGGCAGACTTACTTACAGAGGAAGGCAAGACAGAGGGAGCCGCTTCTCTGTGCTAGCGCTTGCCACCAGCCCAGCCTGCTGAAGACTGTTCTCCAATGACCACTGTGCCTCGTGTGCCAGCACTGACTCAAGCCATACCAGCTTCACTTCTTTAAGGTACCTCTTCAGGAACACAGTGGGCTCCCAGACTGGGCTTCTAAGTCAATACTCCCTTTCCTTGTCCCTCTTACTGGGGAGCTTTGGACAGGACCACTCTGTTTAAAGGTCAGATAAGGGTTCCTACTCTGCGCATTGGATAGGGGACAGTCTGTGGGCCTTCAGGTAGCCTGGGGCCTTCTAGTTTAGCTCCCTCCCACCTCCTGAAATTGTTGTGGAAATGTAGAGGCTCACCTCTGTTGACAGTGGCCCAGAAGCTTGTTTTACTAAGAATGTGGGAGTCTCTCCTGGGTCACTCTCTGGGAGGCAGACCCCATGCAGCTCTGGTGCCCCTCCCCTCTGCCAAGCCTTCATTGGTAAGTCAGCCTCCTCCAGCAAATGCCCCAGGCAGGCCAAGTTTTTTTTTTTTTTTTTTTTTTTTTTTTT
>PVJA010038984.1:0-19442 GCA_004027025.1 Myocastor coypus | reverse complement strand
CCTGGGACACGCTGAGACAGCAATTGAGACTGTATTCCCAGCTCTTGGGAGGCTGTAAACAGGTGGATCACTATGAGTCCGATCTAGTAGTGAGACCCTGAATGCCCTGTAGACCCTTCCCTAAAATAAAAAAAAAAAAAAAAAAAAAAGGGAACTTCAATTGGACTTGTTAAAATGATTGTAGCCATCATTAAATTTGGGCTAACAGAGAAAGTGGCCTCTGAGTTAACGTTCAACTCTCCCGGGTGCCACCAAAGTGGGAGCTGGCCCCAGGGTCTTTGCCCTTGCTCTCCTTTGCCAGGCTCCTGCCCGGAAGGGGTGGGGGCCTCTTGCTGTCACCAGCTGCTCTCACGTGATTGACGCAGCAGCTTGCTGTGAGCCTCTGTCTGAGTGTCCTCACCTCGCTTAATTTTCCACAATTTCTCAGAGTCCTACATTAGTCACTCACCGCACTCTCAAGATTAGCATTTGTGAGGAACTAAGGCAATATCTAACTGAGCCCTTTCAAAGCTGAGAAGACAGAGGCCCACAGAAGCCAGTGTGAGCCTGAACGGTCACCGAGCTGTTAAACAGCATTAATTTTGCGCACCTCCTCACCCATAACAGTTACGGAATTTTCTAAAGTGTTCAGGATCTAATCTGGGGACATTTTTGAATCTTAAACTTTTTTTATTTCCTTTGTGCCAGTAGCCACGAAGTCTCTTTCCAGGACCTCGGTGAAGTCACCTTTCCTGTATCTCACATCCTCTTGTTTCCCACAGCTCAGCTCATCTTTGGATTTCTAGGTTACCGTAGCTTCTCTGGTCTACCAGTGGTCCAGTCATTCCTGCTCTGGCTGCTCATTCTATTGGCGTGTGCATGCTATGACACAAGTGCTACCTCTGCCCACAGTCTTCCCCCCTCCCAGCCTGGCTCTTACCTGGGGATGACGTTCTATGGGTGTGTTTCAAATACAAAATCCCCAAGTAATTGTAATGGGCAGCTAGAATGCAAAACCCTTTCCAAAAATATCACACACCACCCCTAGGCTTCTTCTTTGGCCATGTAAATGTTAGGCTCTGGGAAGCCTTCATCCATTCCTTTCACTTCCGGATATAATGTTTGCCTCCTGTAAGCCGCAGAAGCTCTTTCACCCATCCTCCCTTCGTCTTTCTCTAGGAAGCCCACACTATGGTCGCATCAGTCACGTCTTAACGTAAACCGCCTCCTATTACTTTCAGGGTTTGGAGCCCTTGGCCTTTGCCCGCTGATCCCACAGCCAGTGGTTCCTTGGAGGTGTTAGAGACCACATTCCTGCACAGAAACAGGTCTTTCTCTCTCTCCTGGCCACTTGTTCGCCCTCTGAACACAGAGGCCTTTGTCACTCTGATTGGTGTTGCCCCAGTCCCAGGGATCTGGGGCCCTTCTGTGAGACGCAGCATTCCGCAGGGGAAGGCAGTACCACTGGTTTTTGCCCTCCAGTCCTCACAGCATCAAACCACAGCTGGTGCCTGAGGTGGACGGGGATGGAGAGTGCTTCTGGGTCCCTCTGCACAGCAAGCAGGCAGACCCAGAGTCCCAGCCGCATTCACGGCTGCACGCCTTAGTTGCTCGGGGTCTCCAGAGCCAGTGTGGTGTCTCCCTGTATGGTTCCTGTTGCCCACGACCAACCTGGAGTCCTGCATACTATGGGTTTTCAACAGGTCGTGGCTACAACATGAGAGAATACTTTAGACAAACAGTAAAACCTGGATGAGCCATAAATAATCACCTGGAATATTTAATTAGCTAGTTTTCCTTCACCTCCCTTTTAACACAAAGATCCATTACACCACAGTAAGTGGCTAGGCAGAAATTCGCTAACACAAAGTCATCACCATTAGGAGCGCTGTGACTGAGAGAGGCCCAGGCACCCTCACCCTCGTGCGCACCTACTCATTCACAAAAGACGACAGCGCCACAGGACTGGTGGCACACAGCAGTAAGGGGCTGAGGGAAGCCCCTAATTCAGCACCAGGAAGAGAGAAACCAAGCAGCTTCATGCTTCTGCCTGGCTCCACAGCTGGCGGGGGTCTCCCCTTACACAGGAAAAGCTTCCAGACAGTCCTATGGACTCATATGCAGGGAATGACAATCCTCACACTGCAAAATGTCACAGCTCTTGCAGGCTGACCAAGTAGATAAGAGACCAGCACAGTAGTCTGCATTTAGAAAAGGAATTAATTCAGGGAATCTCGGGTGTGGAGGAGGAGCCAGCTTGACAGTGACCTCTCGTCTGAGCTCCAGGGGTCAGAAGCCTTGAAGGGCCTGGTGTCCCTCCCACCCCATTCCACAGAGGTTCAGTCAACTCAGGCCACAGTTAACTTTGGGTAGAGGCCTGAAACAAACTTGCTGGGAATATCACGGGGTGGGATGTGTAGCACCCACACAGAGGAGGGGGCCAGTGGCATCCATGAGAAGCACAGGGCCAGGGAGCGTGCTCCCTGTTATAGCTTGCAGCTAGGTGTCCCCCAAAGTCTCATGCAGTCACAGGGCAGCCTCTAGAGTTTTTGAGTGATTCGTGGTCCAGGGCTGGGATTGTGCATACGACTGCTGCACCCACGCTGGCTCACCCTCAGACAGCAGAAGGCAGGGAAAGAAGCGTGCTCTCTGCTGCTCCTTCTGTATTGCTGTTTTCCACAGCCATAAACTGCTGCCCTCTGCCATGAGCCACTCTGTCTTGGAGCCAGCCAAATATGGATTGAAACTTCCACAAACTGTGAGCTAAATAAACCTCTCCTTCCTTAATTCTGGTTGTTGGATATTTTGTCTCAGCAAGAGAAAAGTAACTGAGATACCCTCCAAGACAGGGGCACAGCAATCCCATGTGGGCACACATGGACACCAGGACCTAAGACGGGCTCTCTGCCAGGTCCCCACCACCCTCTCCCAGAACCACTGTGGGTGTCTGTCCTTGTGAAGACAAGAAGGGGCCCCATTCTTATTGTCTGTACCTGTACCTCAGGGGTCCCTGCAGGGGCTGCCCATAACCAGGCTGGTTAAGTGCTGCAGTGAGATGCCGTGAGCTCCATAGGGGAGGGGCTGTGATCCCTGCCCACTACTGCTGAGTTAGAACACATATATATGGTCGAACCCCTCACCAAAACGGAACGGTGAATATGAGGAGCACAGTCAAGTAAAAGAGTCAGTATCAGAAGGGTTCTTTCACACTCCTACCACCAGTGAGGACCACCACTCCCATGGAGGTGCAACCCAGGCGCTGCTTGTGCCACACCTGGCTGAACTGTGAGTCCCCACTCTTGCACACCCTGTACCTGAGTCTACCAGGTTGTGTGCTGTGCCCACACCCATGCACCACAGCCTAAGATGCTATAGACTCTCACACTGTGGCATCCAGTTGGAAATAAAACTGTTTAACCAATAGACTGAGACACATCTGACTAAGATGCATCCTACAGAAGTGGTAGAGAGACCCATTTCACCGAATGGATAAACCTCAACGTAGGAACACAAATATGAATGAAACCCTGAGATAATCTGGTACTTTTAAGGTTCATTAACTCTGATATCAGATCCCAGATATACTGAAGATAAAGTACCTGATAAAGAATTCATAAGGATATTTATTGAAAAGCTCAAGGAGATCCAGCAGAATACAGATGCACAGTTAAATATTAGGGCATGAATGAGATATTCAGCAAAGAGAGAGAGATTTTTGGACTACGTGCTGCCAAAGTGAGTACAGATAGAGATTTTTGAAAAAAGAACAAACACGAGTTTTGGAAATAAGATGTCTATAGGTCAGAATTTTAAAAAATCTAGTTGAGAGCCTCAACAACAAACTAGATCAAACAGAAGAGAACATATTGGGTGTTGAAGAGAGTTCTTTTGATACCTCCCATTTAGACAGAAGATAAAACATTCTAGGTCTATGGGACATCATTATTTGATTAAAGTCTCTGTTGTCAGCATTCCCAAAGTGGAAGAAATAAAAATAAGGGCATAGAAAACCTGTTCAGTGAGATAATAGCAGAAAGATCTCTGTAATCTTGTGAAAGATATAGCCATCCTGGTGTAAGAGGCTTACAAAGTCCCAGAAAGATAAAAATCAATCGACCATCTCCATAGATGCTGAAAAATTCTACAGATGCCTGCAGAATTCAACATTTCTTCATGATAAAAGTTCTGAATGTCTTAGGTTTATCAGAGTCACATCTCAACATAATAAAATATGTGACAAACTCATAATCTATCACATGGATAGGAAAATCTGAGTATTTCCTTTAAGATCAAGAATAAGATAAAGGTGGCTATGGGCTGCTTTTATTTAATACAGTGCTAGAAATTTTAGCCAGAGCAATTAGGCAAGACAGAGAGACACAAATGCAAATAGGAAAGAAGTCAAGTGGTACCTGTTGCCTTTCTATATGAAGATAAACGAAATGTCCCATCAAAAGGCTACTAAATGCCACTGTAATAGACATCTCTGACCTGTGGGCTGTGGTGTCATGGTTGCCCGGGTTACTTCTAAGGGACACTTTTCTTGGAGCTACTGACTCATGAAGTAAGGAGGCTGAAGGCTTCACCCTCAGTTCATGCCGATGTCTCCCTTTTTCTGAATGTGAGTCCCAGGAAGAGCCACGGAGGTCACCACACAGGAGCAGACCGCTCGCTGCCAGCCTCCTTTTCCCACACTTCTCCATTCCAGAAAGGTCTGTAATCCCTGGCCTCCATTCTTAAAGTACCTCAAGACCTGGGTCTCTTCTTCCTCCCTCAGCTGCCTTGAAAATGAACCTTTTCTTTTGCAAAACTGGCTCCGTGAGCAGCAAACCGTAGCAGTGGAAATGGTCCTGGTGGGCAATACCCGCCTCTCCCAGCCTCCACCAGTCTCTCCTAGTCACAGGGGTGTGACACCAGCCCACGGGCTCTGTGCAGGGCAGTCTCCTGGGGACTCAGCCCCCATGGCTGGAGCTGCTCCCCAGGTCCCCATATCTGTGCATGTTCCCCTGAGTGCTGCGTGCCAGTGTCGGCTGCCTGGCAGGTAGCCACCCTCAGTGTTCCCAGGTGTGCAATCTCTGTGTGTCCAGGGCTGACCTGTCATCCCCCTGCCCTTTCCTTTACCTCTGCTTCTCACCCAGCCCAACATTTCCCAGCTCCCTCTTGCCACCCTCACTTGCCATTTGTAGTGCCAAGCCCTTCATCCGGGCCTCCTCACATCCTGTACCTTAGCTTTTGCATTTTAACTGCCCACATGTGAAAACAAAATCCATCTTGAAAACCACCCCAGGGCATTCTCAAATTCAGATATCGCACATCTTCTGATACCATCGGATGATATAAACTTCAAGGGGCCCAGCGGGATGGCTCAGTGGTCTAAAGCGCCTGCTTGGGAAAGCTTGGGTGGCTTCAGGGACTGCGGTTCAATCCCCGGCACCACATGCTGCACCAGCCCTGCCGTCAGGGCGTGGGCTGAGCCAGCCATAAAAATGAGTGAATAAGCAAATAAGGTTATGAAACAAGAAAAACATAAAATAAATAAAATAAAAAATTCTTTAAAAAAAAATAAACTTCAAGTTCCTTTGCCTGGCACAGAGAGCTGTTGCCCCTCTTGGTTCTGGGAACTGAGCTCAGGGTCTCAGCGCCTGGTGGATAGGGCCCCCGTGCTGTCTGTCCTGTTCCCACATCGCCTGTGACACGGCTGTCCTGAACACACATTCCAGATGTGTCAGTTCCTCTGCCTTCTTCTCCCTCTAATGAGGTCACACTTGTTACCCAAGGCCCAGCTAAAATGCTGCATGCTGTGTAGAATGCTCTAGGAGGTGGTGAAGCCGACTTACCACACTGACTGCTAAGGATTTTTGTCACCTTCTCACCCTGTGCCACGGCTCTGTGTATCTGCTGCATCCCCTGATTTCCCAGTCTCCCCTGTGAGATCCTGAACACACACACACGAACATGCATGTACATGCGTGCACACACACACACACACACACGGCCTCTGCAAAGCCCCTGGTGCTTGACTGCTTGGTGGCACTGAGAAATCATAGAGTTCTCTCAAGGTTTCTTTTCTTTTTTAAAGTTAGTGACTCAAGTGAACTGATTGGGACTTCCTCATTCCCACATATACAAGCTAAAATAAATCATATGGCAAGAATAGACCTTGCTTTGGCCAGAAATACAGAAATACGTCTCCTTACACTGGACTAGGTCTCCTCAGTAACTGTGGCTTTATCCATTTTCTATCACATCACAACTTTTCCTTAATGTCCTAATTTAGCTTTTCCCAGGTCAATAAGTTATGCTTGAGAGACAGATATTTGAGCGCAACGTTACACTTAAAACAGGTTTTTGCAGACATTTTCAAGAGGGGTTGTGACAGGGCATAGGCAGATTTTTTTTTTTTTTTTTTTTTTTTTAATCAGTATAAGACTGTGTAGGGCAGGATGGCTCAGTGGTCTAAAGCGCCTGCAGGCGGCTGCAGGGACCGCGGTTCAATCCCCGGCACCACATGCTGCGCCAATCCTGCCCTCAGGGCAGGCTGAGCCGGCCATAAAAATAAATAAATAAATAAACAAAAGTTCTGAAACAACAACAACAAAAAGACTGTGTAATAAGAAAATATTCAGCACTGGGCCAGTTACATAATTCACTTAGTGAATCATATCAGCTTTCATGCTAAATTTTAAATCAACCCTAGTGGTAACTACCAAGATCATGACTGCCAGGGAAATACATTTCAGAAAAAGTTCAGATAGCTAGCTTAAAAGAATTTGGCAGAGGGAAGCTTAGCTACAGCTGTCCCAGTGCCAGTGGGTAGAACCAAATGGGGAAGGAAGTGTGTCAGTGTGACTGACACTTGTATGGCTAATCATGGGGACTAAGCGTGAAGTTCAGCTTCTGTCACAGAGCCAAACTGACAATATAAACTCGTGGTCCAATTAAATTGCGGCAGAAGCCACGTGCCACGGTAGGACCTGACCATGGTGAGGCGGCTCCTCTGGGCATTGATTTGAAGGGTAGAAGCAAGTGTTGCTAGAACCACAGGTGCAAAGTGGCTACACCATTTATTTATGTGTAGAATATTTTTTCGTTAAGAATGTTTACCAAATGCTAGGCTAAAGTTTTATCAGTACTTGGAAATATTCATTTTGAAGTGGGTTAATGTTTAAACATAAGGCTATGATTACCTTTAAAAAATAGTCACAGAAAGCCTCTTTTAAGGAAAAATAATTCCTGTAAACTTGGTGTATGAATATGAGGAAGGAAGGAGATCTACTCTGGATGGGAACAATTGCCACAAAGCAGGCTGGGAAATACCCATGATGCCATGCAGTGTGCAGAGTTTCTGGATGGTTCGGGAGGTCTGCTGACTGTAGCCTTCTTTCTATTCAGTGCAAAAAGATTGTTTTAAGTTGAAACTGTGGGCTGAGAGGAACTAAATTTAATATCTGCACAAAAGCCTGGTGAGGGGCTTGAGAAGTCTGTGGGGTAAAACTTAGCTGGTACTGCCTTGTTCCCCCTCATGCCTTCTTTCCTGCATGGCCATGCTGAGTGACCTCCCAGAATGCAATGCACCTCTCAGGCTCTCACAGATCCTATCCTTATTACTCATAAGATCTCAGCTACAAATATTTTCCAGAACTCTAGCAGTAATTAGATAAGCTACTACTATGAAAGAGCATTATACATCAGTTAAAACATATGCAAAACCAAGGCTTATTAGAGAAAGATAATATTCATGCAGATTTTACAAACCGTGTCTTTAGGGTGGCCCAATAAGTAGAAATATGGGGACCCATGCTTGTCACTTTTCATGCACATGGAGAGACTGGAAGGTACCATTCCTAAAGGAAGGGGAGGAACAGCCTAGGACCAATCATTAGAATTAACAGAACCAGTGACAAAGACATATTATTACTGTTAGAATCAAGATTGCTTAGTATGTTTAGAGCAGTTGAATAAAAATTATCTAGGCAGCAAGAATAAAGACTTGAAGTAAAGCTAACCCTATCAAGCATGCAACAAGTGAAATTAGTGAGAGACTGAGCTCTATGTGCATTTCATAAGCAGATTTTTTTTTTCTCACACTATTCAGGGCATCCTGAGGTGCTTTCAGGGAGGTGCGAATGTTAATAAAATTTGAAGCAGTGATATCACCATTCTTACAAGAGTTTCTCATAGTAAAGCATTTTAGTGATGTCAGCTGTCATTTGAGAACTAGCTACAGTAATTATTTCAAAATTCTAAAACAAAGACATAATGTGCCCGTTTACCTTTCTGTTTTCTTTAACAGTCTCATAGGTTCTTATAGTTCCCCTCATCTAAAAGCTGTTCAAGGCTCACAGCTGACTGGCTGTTTCTGATTGCTTCCTTAAAAAACAAACAAACAAACAAACAAACAAACAAACATCTAGTGCAGCAATCTCTCGCCTGTTCTCCTTGGCTGTACTTACCTGCTGGAGGCTGTGCCAGGAAACCTGATGCTTAGTCTTAGTCCAGCCAGTGGACAACCCAGTCTATCCTGGTTGCTGGTCTACACTGAAAGATGAGCATGGGATTCTGGGTCTCTAATGTCCAGGAGACAAGTCCCTAAGGAGGGGTGTTACCAAACCTTTCCGACCTCTTACTCTGCTTCTTCAGCTTTGCTTGGTGCAGGAAAGGGGATGCCCCAGTGACCCTCCAGGGACCCCCAGGTCCACAGCTGGGGCATGCAAATGGTGCATGCTATGGTTTATGTCTAGCTGTCCCCCCCAAAGCCTCATGCAGTCATGGGGTGGGGACTTCTATAGATTGAGACTTGACTCATGAGTCACTGGGATTATGTGATTTAGTACTGATCTAGAGTTTGAGACTTGATCCATGATTATGTGTTTTAAGTACTTTGGGGATTATGGGTGTAACCTAAGGAGGACAGGCTAAGGCAGAGAGAGCCTGAATGTAACGTAAAGAGAGACAGAGACAGACTAGAGCTTTTGCTCTCTGCTGCCCTGTTTAGTTGGCTGCCTCTGTCGCCATTTTGTTGCTGTTCTGCCACCATGAACTAGATGCTAACTGCCCTGTTCCACTCAGCCTTGGGCCTGCTGAATATGGACTGAAACCTCCAGTCACTGTGAGCTAATGAACCTTTCCTTCCTTCATTTTGAGCGTCGGGTATTTGTCCCAGCAACGAGTGAAAAGTAAGAGAGTGCACAACAGACGGGGGCCCCATGCTGACTCTCGAGGGTGCTGTAGGTGTGTGCAGGAAAGAGCACAGTGAGCCAAGTAGACTCTCCTTGGTAAGGAAACGGATGCTTCCCAAGTGGAGCGAATGACACTGGGAAAATTAAGTTTGTGGACTTATTGAGTTTAGCATTTAGCCCTGCCAAGGTGCAAGGAGTTTTGTGTGGAGCAATCACGCTACGTCCATGGCACACAGAGAAGGCTCTCTTTTGGCTTTCAATGCAGCCTTTACTGGACCTGAAAGACACATGTGTGGAGACTTCCTGCCCAGGTCCAATCCAAGGGTTCTAAACATGGTGAAGCCAGCATGTGCACTCCAAGAAGATGTGGGATCCTGCACTGGGCATCTCTCTGTGTGTCCAGCCTAAAGCCCAGGGTCCTCAAGAAGCCAGGGTCATGCTGGGTAGGAGTGAGTGACACAGGCTCTTCTGGGAGCACATCTGGGCCACAGGGCAGTGAACAGCTGTTCAGGTTGGGTGACATGTGTGTCTGTCATTCTAGAAAAATAGTTGTGAGCCCAGATAGCACAGCAAAGAAGATGCAATACTCCAAAGTTAGAAATTTTTATCAGTTACGCCAGAGAGTTCCAGCCTAGAGTAAGGCCTGGTGTGATTTGCTGTGTGTTCTTGTTATGGTTTGTGTCTAGGTGTCCTCCGAAAGCCTCATGCAATCCTGGGGTGGCTTCTGGAATTAGTAATTGATTATTGTCAAAATGGGTGCTGCACCTCCCCTGGGGCAGGTGATTTGCATTTCAGTGTAAGGGAGGAAGAGAAGTAAGCTGCTTGGGCTGCTGCTAGATGCTCCCTGCTCTCTTGCTCTTAGCTGCTGCCATGAAAGGTTGCCCCCTGCCATGTGCTGCTCTGCCTTGGAGCCAGCTGAATATGGACTGAAACCTCCACTGTGAGCTAAATAGACCTTTTCTTCCCTCATTTTGAGTGTTGGGTATTTGTCCCACCAATGAGAGAAGAGTAACTAAGACAGGTCTGGACCCAGGGAGCTCAGTTGCAAAAGAACTCCTGGGAGGCCTTTACCCTGGCAAGAAATTGGGTGGGCAGCAACGCGGAGCAAAGGGACAGGCACAGGTGGAGTGTCTGAACAAGAGAAAGAGAGCTTTGTGGGGGTGGGAGGGATTCGGAGGTGGTGAAAAGATCAGTGGTTCCAGGGGTCAGAAGGGAGGAGTGCTCGGACACGAGGGCGTAAGGGCTGCTACAATATCTGCGCTACCATAAGGGGAGAGCCAGGCGTATACACTTGTTCAACCCATAGCGTGATAACTCTGAGAAAGACCTTCCGTCACCCAGGGACTTTGGGGAGAAGGACGTGTTGCTGTGGGCTCAGCAGTTGACATAAACAACCAAGCGATGGGGCGTGTGGGTGAGGGGTGGCCGCGGTGGCAGAGTACATGGCCATAGCTGGATATCTGCTTTGGATTTGTGTGCACCTAAGCTGATCTGTAGTCCTTAATAACTAAAAGCTGGTCTCAAGGGCTAGCTACTTCTACCACAAGAAATGAGGAACTCGGAGGGGTTCGCTGTACTTTAAATACCGCAACTGGAGGGCTATTGGGTTTGGGGAAACAAGGCAGGAGGAAGAATCTCTGATGTCCTCTTGGAGGCCTGATGTCTTCTGGTTGTGGCAGCCAGCTGGACCCAGCCACGGCTTCATCTGCTGGTGCTGGGTTTTGCCGTATCTAGACAGCAGGATCCCTTCCTAAGGATCAGAACCTTACTGTAATGTCTTCATGTCAAGACGAGAGAGAATCTGACGTGGGGGTGCCTGGTTCCCAGCTGGACCAGCAGGGGCGTGGGGTGCTCCTCTTAAACCAGCAGAGGTTCCACTTTCACTCAGCTACAGTGAGAGCAGAAGCATGCTCAGATGGTCTCGAGGTCCGGGGATGAACACCAGGTGACCAATGAGGGAAGCAGTCGCCTTTCTTTCTCTGAGCTCAGTGGTCTCAGACTACAGAGTGACCCAGGAAGAGGCGGGCTTCTTCTTGACAAAAGAGCTAGAACAGTCAGTCCTCTGTCTCCAGGACACAGGACCTGTGGATTTGTTAGTATGGCTCTCAAAAGGGTGTAGTCCTGGGCCCAAAGGACTCTGCCAGAATCGCTGGGGTGGGGAGTGGGAGCCAAAGAAGCCCAGTACTTGTGCATTTAGAAGGCTGAATCATTGCTCTACAATGTGTGGAAGGAACAGTCCTGTGGGACCCTAAAGCGTGGCTCTCGGGGAAGGGCGTGTGGGGACCCAGGGAGCTTCAGGTTTACCACAGTGCCCAAGGGTGTTGGTGAAGTTTGGCTGAGGCTCTCTCGGTTTGCTCCTCTCCTACTGTAACTTAAGTGTTTGGGAATTGGTAGGTGCTAAAAACAGGCATTCTAGGTAGAATTTTAAAAAGTCATCATGTAGTCTAACATATTTAGTTCTAAATAGCTAAAGTAAGAGCTTGCAGGTGGTATCACTTAAGACATTCTTAAAGAGAGAAAAAGGCATCTTGCAAATCATGAAGAGTGTTGTTAAAAAGAAGGGACTTCATGGTAGTCTAGGATTTTCAGTAAAGCAAGGTCAGGAAGTGAGTCACCTTCCCTTCAGGGCTGGTTTTGGCTGCACACAGGGAAGGAAAGCCAGGGCTGTGTGCTAAGGAGGCCCCCTGCCCTGTCTGACGAAGCAGGATCCTGCTGGGGGCATCACAGCCAGAGGTCTGGCAGGTCCTTCGGGCTGTGGAGAGTGGCTGGAGCCTCTCAGTCGCAAGTGGAGCAAGCAGGTTGTGGGCCCCTGCACCTCACAGGTCTGGCCCTGCTGTGCAGCCTGGCCCCTGCCCCATATTTTATTGTTTTCTCTTCCCCAGGGGAAGGAGCTTTTGAGTGATTTGTGGAAGCTTCTATGACAAAGGAAGATATGCTGAACCGTGAACGCCAGAAGATGGAATTTAATTTCAGAAGGGATTATCGCAGCAAGCCCTATTGAAATGCGGGTGAATGAGCAAAGGCTACAGAGCCGCTCACAACACCCTAACAGGTGACCGGGGAGCAGGGGAAGGTGAGGAGGCCCCTTACCCTTCAGTGCTGGGACTGGCTGTGGGGGTGGGATGGTGGTGGTGGAGAGCCTGCCTGGGACAACTGACAGTGCTGTGGCTTCCTCACCTGGCTGGGCCTCAGGAGGGGAGGAGTCCTGGTTAGCCAGTCTGTGGGATGAATTTTCCACTCACAACCGTGGAATTTGTAATTCAAATGAGGGCCAGGCAGAGACGGCCCCTGCTCAGCCAGTCCCTTCTTTATGTTCTCCTTTTATGTTTTGTTTTTTATTTACCAAGTCCTTTCTTGAGAAAAAGTGTAAATTATGAGGGCGCATACTACAAAGCAAATGCTTCACAAATGGAAGAAGCCAAGCACTCTTTAAGAATTCTTAATGCTGTAGATGTCCTTCTTAAATTCAATGAATAATTAATGTAAGCCAGCTTACATTAAGGAGGAGATCCTTCCAGATCATTCTTGTGCACTGCTATTTTAGAAACAGTTGCTGCCTACTTCTTCATCCTGGGCTGTCAGCTCACTGGGGACAGGATTGTAGCTTCCTTCAGTGTCCACAAAATGCCAGGCACACAGTAGGTGTTCAGGAAATCTTGTTTACTGGAGCACATAGTAGTTATCTTAATTAGTGACATGAGTCCCTAGGATTTTTTTTTGTTTTTTGATTTCATGTATGTATCTGGGACAGGGTCTTAATACTCAGGTTGAACTCATAATGATCCTCCTGTTTTCAGCCTCCCCAGCACTGGGATTATGGGCATGCAGCACCATGCCTGCCCTTGGTGGCTGGCTCAGTGTACCTGGGGATGGGGCCATCGTGGCCTGTGGTGCCATGGATCAAACCCTGGTCCCTGCACTTATGTAAGCAAGGGCTTAGTCCACTGAGCTATCTCGCCAGGCCTGAAGAGAGATTTTAACTCAACAACCATTTGGCCCATTCATTTCTTCAGCTATACTTCCTTGTTTGGGGAGTTCTTTTTCTCTACTTTCTGCAGTTTTATTATACTTGTAAGCTGTAAATTTCATTTACTAAGGGCTATAATCTAGTCTAAGCCTATTAAAGATATAATGATGTAGCATTAGTGGATATATCAGTGATGGTTGGCTTATTTGTTCCTCTTTGTGTGGCATGTGCTGGTAAGTGGCTGCCTGGCCATCTATATTGGCAGTATCCTGCTTTGCTCTTCTTGACCCTCCTGGCTTCTGAGCAGCCAGAGGCTCCAGGACAACAGGGCTGCGTCCCATGTTCTACACACCAAAGCCTGCCTGTTGCTTTCTTAAGAGAATGAATAGGCCAGACACCAACCACAACTGGAAAACGTGTTGCCTCATTTTGCTCAAGTCTGAGTAGTAAATGGTACCCAGGGCAACGCTCCTCTTTGGTGTAAACTGCTTGAGATGGGAATTTTTTACCCATGGGCACTTCCGTTTACCTTGGTCCTGGGTGTGCATCTCTGTCACAAGTCCAGGGTGTGCTCCAACTCATTGGCCTGGAATACCAATGAAGGACACCTGTACTTCCAGGCTGGAGTTAATTTGCATAATTTATTCCTGTGCAGTTTTACAATGGCGGTGCTTGCTTCTGTTTCTCTGAATCTTGTGGGAAGGGCAACAAGGAGTGCTAAGGGGCACACCCCATTGGACACCTTGCCTTTGGAGTTTTAGTAGGTGAAGTTTCCTTTCTGCCCTTGAGATGCCTGGGAGGGGCTCATGCTTGGCACTGAGTTTATAATCCACAAATGCTTATGTTGGGGACTAGGGCTGGCACTCAAGTACCTATCTCCCGAGCTTCTCTTTCAAGGACTTAACTACAAAAGCAAGTTCTCCAAAGTCCTTACCGTTTTCCAACTCTGCTTGCAGCTGCTCGGCTGCCTGGAGGTGTAGCCACAGGGTGACATCCAATGCTTTCCGTCTCTGCTGAGGCAGCACCTGACAAGCCCTCGTGTGGTAATCGCACTGGCTTATGTGCAGTGTGTGTATATTCCTCCCCTCGGCTCCCTCCGACCCACGCTGACTTTAGTTAGTCAGCGATCTGACAGACCGCCTTGGGTCTTTTCTTCCTCTCTGTGGTACCTGTGCTTATCTCGCCGTCACAGATCACCTTAAGGACTCCAGCTCAAGTTTTGCATTTCTCTTGAGAGAGATCAGCTTTTTCTTGACAAGTTCTGAGCCCAGATAAGGGCTTTGCTTCTAAGCTGCTCTGAATTCTGAGATCTGCAGGTATCAGAGGGCGCTGGCGGGTAGCACTTAAAACCTGCCCCCATGGTCACCCTCCTGTGTCCCCATCATCGAAGCCCACCCTTTGTGGTTGGTTCAAGCCTGCAGGTTTCCTGGCAAGCATGGTTTGCACAGACCCTCTACCCTGACAAGTCTTTTTTTTCTTTTTTCTTTTTTTGAGACAGGGTTTCACTGTCTCAAGGCAGGCCTTGAGCTCACTTTGTAACCCAGGCTGGTCTCGAACTCACAATGATGCTCCTGCCTCAGCCTCCCAAGTGCTGGGATTACAGGCGTGCGCCATCATGCCTAGCCCTGACAAGAATCTTTTAAGCATGGAACTTATGCTAAGTTTAGGATCTTATTGGGCACAGGAAGGAAACAGGTAGATTTCTGTGAATATTGGATAGAAAATGTAGCTGTTCTGTGACCAGGTTCCACAAGGACAAGGCGAAGTATAGTCTTGGTTCTACCTATCGGTAATCCAAGAATTTTCTCATGCTTTATTACTTTCTCTTCTGAAGAATTTTATTAAAGTACATGATGTAGTCTGTTTCTTTCTTTTCTTCTTTTTTACAAAATCTTTTATTTATTTGGCATAGGGTCTTGCAGAACGGTACGAGGTACTGGAGAGCCAACCCAGGCCCTTGCACTTGCCAGACAGGTGTTTAGACTGCTGAGCTATCTTTTTAGCCCATACACGATGTTGTCTGAGGAGGAAGGAACACATCTGTTACTCCTGCAGACGCTCCAAAGGCATCTGGGTCTTTTGCAGAGTCATGCATGCGGCAGCGTCCGTGGTTTGCTCCTCGTGTAAGAACTCACTCGAGTCCAGCAGATCGGTACCATTCTCCTGAGAAAGGTCTGCTTACAGTCAAGGTCGGGGACCACGACTGGTAAGTAGTCTCCTGCTCTCGGAGTGTTGGCCCACTTAAAAGGGCGACTCTGGGAACTAAACTGCTCCTGCAGAAGAGGCGCTTTCCTCCTGGTGCCTGGAGTGTTGGCGTGCACCCAGCAGAGGGCGCGCTGCAGTTGCGCCTAGGTGACCGTGAATGGCTGCTAATGTACTGGCGCCGTCTTCAGGGCAATCTGGCTGCTCAGGGCACAGTGGGAAGGGCTCCTTATCTCAGAGAAGAATACAGAAGCCCAAATGTGGGCGCCTCTTGACCTACGGAGTCCTGCCACCACCCCCACTGTGAGCCACTGCTCCAGAGGCTAGCGAATCTCAGCCACGCTGCCACCCGGGAGCTTGCCTAGCCGGTCTCTGAGTGAAGGAGTGGCCTTGGGGGAACCCAGGCCTCCCTGGTAGCTCAGGAATTCCAGGCCTAGCAGTAGATGGCATTATTTTGAACGCGCTGGCCGTATCCGGAATCTCCTGGGTTTCCCCAGGAATTTTTCAGTTTAGCATTTCCACACGCACTGATTGTACCAGATTGATGATGGCTTCACTTGCCTAGAGAACCCTGCTGTCCTCTGCACAAGTTTTCATTTGGTGGCACTGTCTTCAAGCTTATTTTATACTGAAATCCCTGCCTATGTCCTGTCACAGGTCTCCGGGGAGCACCTGTGGGAAAGTCTTCCTGAATATGTAGAAGAAAACCTGTAAAGCAGCGAAGGCTAAGAATCACGATGACTAGAACCTCGCAAGTGTGCTCCCATGCTTTAGACAGTTCTCGGAGTCGGCTGACCTGAGCGTGCCACTCTGCCAGATGTTCTGAATGACGCCCATGAAATAAAGCTGGCATGCTCTTGACTCGCTTTCTTCTGAAACATGTTATTTTTTCTCTTCAAGGTGACTCCAAGGGGTTGAATACTTCCGCATTCTGTGCGCACCGTGCGGCAGTTCGTCAGTGACATTTTCTTAACTTCTCACTGTATACAAGCAGCAGGTGGGGTAGACGCTGAAAGTATGGGCCGAGCAACAATTCTAGGACAGAGCGAACCACAGGGGACAGGCGCCTGGGTCAGGTTTACTGTTTGAAGATTAACTTCTTAGAACACAAAGTGGCTGATCGATGGTGTCGACTTGAGAAGGTTAGAAGCTTAACGAAATCAGCTCAGCGATTCCACACCTTAGGTGGCTCATCACTTAGAGGACATGAAAGGGAAATGAGGAAGGACCGAGGGTTCCCTTTTCTCCAGAGGAGCTCCAGTCTTCTCCTTCAGCTTTGATATTATCTCTTGGATTCTAGCTCAGGCTCTTTGGCCTCTACTGGACCCTTCAGTCTTCCGGGGTAGACCCCTCAGCCTTATGTCGCAGACCCATCCATTGGCCTCCTCATTTGGACTTGCACGGAGTGCTGCAGTGAGGCCTTGGACTGCATCTCCCAGTCACCAGTGAGTAGACGCCCTCTGTGTGCTTCCTCACCTGACTGTGGCTGACTGTCATAATTTCTTACACAATTAAACATCTTACGCTATTTCCGTTTCTCTAGTAAAGCCCTGGCTGATACATAACAGTAATAACACTAGTAACAGCGTGAAAGGTGCTTGGCGTAATTAACAGGTCTTGCCATGGAGTCAAGCGTGCCTTTCCTGGGAGGTATTTTTAAACAAGTCACAGAGGATCACAGGTCGCTTTGGCGCTGTTGTATCAGTTAAAGCTCGAGTGTAAAAAGTATTCTTTTTTTTTTTTTTTTTGTAAAAAGTGTTCTGTTCCAAGAGTTCTGATTCTTTTCAGTGGGATTAATATTACCACCATTTAGCATAATCAGGCTTGTACTTATTGCCAATATTAATATTTGAAAATATTTCATTAGGCCCAAGCATTAAGGGAGAGGGTAGAACATTTCCTTGTGCATAGGGCCATCCCTGTAAAAACTTCTCTGAAAGGTACAATAGATACTATGAAAGGAAAGAATCTTCAGTGGGAAGGAATATTGGGATGAGGAGAAGGACAAAAGAAAAAGGGAAAAGATATATTCCTGTCCATATGCAGGATAGCTTGAATAATTATACCATTGATTTCTGTTGGGCTGTTGAAAGGAGCAGTTAACTTTTTTTTTAAAAAAAAAACAATTTTGCAGGTTTATATCTGGTAACCCAAATAGCTAATTTGAAGATAATATTATGTAGCACAACAACTATTGTTGAATTCCTATTACTTTAATGAAGTTTTGTATCATTTCTAATTTTTTTTTTAATGATTTTGTATTATTTAAAAACAATAAAGTTGGAACCTTGGGATTTTTTTGGGGGGGTACCAAGGATTGAACCTAGAACCCTGTGCTTGCCAGGCAGATAAGCCATCTCCGTGGCCCAATATGGATTCTTCCTTTGGCATTTATTTACTTTTTTATATTTATTTTGGTGGTACTGGGGATTGAACTTAAGACCTTGCTCTTGCCAAGCAAGTGCTTATTCTATTGGGCTATCTTCCCAACCCAAAATTGGAACCCTACAAAACCTTCTAATACATTCTGACTCCACATGAGAGACTGCTGGCTCTTTTTGTAGGGGTTGCCAAGAAACTGGACGTGAAAGGCTTTTCAGGGCCTTTGAACTCAGATATTGTAATTAAACTCATGATTCTGGTCTACTCTGCTAAGTCAGGAGATGGTACTTCTTTAGAGGCTACTTATTTACCTGTAAAAAGCATAAACTGAAAGAGAAAAGTGCCCTGAAGCCTTGGAGGTAGGGGCAGAGCTGAGAGTGGGACACTTCCTCTGGACCCTCGAGCTCACTACCCAGACAGCAGCCATCAGATCTTCTTTCCCCACCGTGAACACTGCTATCTGTTGTTTGGTCCTTCCTGATGTCTGTCTCTCTTTCTGAGACCGTTTATACAGAGCAGCTCAGGCTTCAAGCTTTGCGTGAACGAGCCCTGAGCTGATTCTGACCCACCAGGTGGGCTGCCAGCGGAGTCTGCATTGTGCTGCTGGGAAATAAGCACTTCAAGCATTTCCGAAGGCAAGCTTGGGAGTCACAGCGCCGTCCAAAGCTTCCCTCGCGGCCACGCACAGACACAGTACAGGAGTGAAGCTCTGCACTAACTCCCAGATGCCAAGAAATACAACCCTGGCAGGAACTGAACTTGACACTAAACCTCACGCCCTGAAGGTTGATGCCTGCTTGTCACCTGCCCCCCTCAATCATCCATGGGACATCCAAATGCAATTTTAGGCAATAACTGATAAATTACTGTAGACTCAAATGAACAGATGACCTGCCAAGTCACAAGGGTTCTAAAGATAGGTGTGCGGGGTCTCCCTGCACACTCAGAGATGCCCCGAAGGTCCTACATTGGGTATTTTCAACATTCCCTAATCAAAAAAGAAAGCACTCACACATGTATAAATCCTGGACTTAAATATACATATATACATCTGCATCTACTTATATCTAAATATGCATTTAGATGGGAAGACAACTGATGTAACTTTATCGATAAGCTCGGGCATTTTACAGGACACAGAAGCAGCAGGGAAAAGAGAATTGAAACGCACAACGCACCATACTCTGGGACCTGTCCGGTGCCTCTCTTGAGCAGCAGCCGTACTCTCCTTCCTCCGGATTTGATGAGTTCTATTGCTCTGGCGTGGGTCATGTCCCTTGTGCTTTCCCCGTTGATTTCGATGATTTGATCACCTACCTGTTAGAGAAAAAGGAAGTCAGCCAGAGACAGCTCTTCCGTACATGACAGAACCCAAAAGCAGAAGTGGCCTTTAGGAGAGCCTGTCTCCTAAGGAGCTGAGCAGCCTGGGTGCAGCGTAACGCTGCTTCAACGTGGCCCATGCCATGCGTGGCCTGCGTGGAGCCCCTCACATTTTGTCTGACTTCATCAGACAATGGTTGTGGCCAGTGGCTTCTTATTCTTAGCCAATGTGACAGTGGCTGTAATAAAACTACTTAGCATTTAAAAATAAATAGAAAATACATCTGACGTCACAGTATGGAAATAACCTGGCACCTTCGTTTTTTTTTTTTTTCAATTCTTTTATTATTTAAATTTAACAATGGTTATATTACATATTTTCATCATCGGATCAATTTAGATTAATACATATA